>CAUYSK010071774.1:0-82238 GCA_963575035.1 Avahi laniger | reverse complement strand
CCTAGCTCACAGCAACCTCAAACTCCTGGGCTCAAGCGATCCTCCTGTCTCAGCCTCCCGAGTAGCTGGGACTACAGGCATGTGCCACCATGCCCGGCTATTTTTTCTATATATTTTTAGTTGTCCAATTGATTTCTTTCTATTTTTGATAGAGACGAGGTCTCGCTCTCGCTCAGGCTGGTTTCGAACTCCCCAGCTCAAACAATCCTCCTGCCCCAGCCTCCCAGAGAGCTAGGATTACAGGCGTGAGCCACCGCGCCCGGCCCCCTTCAGTTCTTACAATCCGAGATTCTATAAAACTTTAAGAAAGGAATTTTAAAGAATGAAATGCCACTTTAGCCCTTCGGTAGTTTTTAAAATCAGTTCCTGAATTCTGGACATTTTGAACCATACCGATTATATCAACCACTCCTCCATGGGTCCTTCACGCCAGCACACTAACATGCTATAACCCCCGTCTTAAAAAAAATGCTCTGGTCCCCGTTCCCCTTTTCTCTGCGCTCACAGTTTAACTCTGCAAATGGGTTATCTGCACCCCCTGTCACTCTTCCTGATTCTCCCTAAACAGGTTCCAACCAGGCTTTGGACCCAGCCACTGCCCCCAGGCTGCCGGGTCCCCAGCGGCCTCCCTGTTGTATCTCCGGCCTCATCTCTCCAGACGGCAGCACACGGCTGATCCCTCCCCGCACGGGAGCCTGTCCTCCACGTGTCCAGGCGCACGCCACACTGCATCCTGCCCTGGCACCTCCTCTCCGCCGCCACCTCTCGCCTGCAGGGCACCTCTCCGCGGCCCCGCCCACGCCCTCGTGATCCCAAGCGGGTCGCTGACTCCGTGCTGACAACTCCCGCGTTTCAACTGCACGCTCCGTGGACTCCAGATCCTTCAGCCGCCGGTTCGACATCTCCCTGGGGAATGTCTAACAGACACCTCAACTTACCACACCCGGAACTGAATGCCGTGTTCCGGCCACCCATGCCTCAGTAGCTCCTCTACCTCAGAAACCTCATCTGAGACAGGGCAGTCCCCGGGCCATCCTTAACCCTTTCCTTTCTCTTACACCCCAAGTCACTAGAAAACTCCGTCAGCTCCACCTTCGAAACCCGTCGGAAAACCGGCTCCTTCTCGCCACCTCGCTGCAGCCACCCTGTCTAAGGTGCAGCCCCTCTCACCTAGGCGACCTCGTCTCCTCCCCACGTGCTTCCACCTTGGTCCAGTCGCGGGAGGGCAGTGAGACGCTCCTGCTGACAAGGACGTCTGAGCAGGCCTCCCCTCTGTTCAGAACTCCGCGGTGGCGTTCACCGTACTCAGAGCGAAACCCAAGTCCTTAACATGGATTGGATACGACCCTCCCCAATCTGGTCCCCTGGTCAGCTCTCAGTCCCTGCCCTCCCTCCCGCGCCCCCGCTCACCCCACGCGCCGCCCCAGCCGCAGCTTTCCGGGACCCTGCTCGGCTGCCTCCCCGGCGCTCGCCAGCCTCGCTCAGACGCCACATCTCCGGGGTCCTGACTACTGTCCCATCACACCCCAACTCCTGGCCCTTCCTCTCTCACTTTATTTTTCCGCACTGCTCTTATTTCCAGCTAGTGTTATATTTTATCACACACGTAATGCTTCTTGTCGCTTTTCTCCATTAGAACGCAACCTGTGGGAGGGCAGGGATTGCCGCGTCTAGAGCGTGCCCTGCATGCAGTCAGTCAGCAATCAATAAATATGTGTTGAAGAAATCAGTGAGCAGAAGTAAAAGCCTGTTTGCTGGGAGGTTCTTACAGGAACCGCAGTTAACTACTGGTGTCCCTTTGGGTGAAGAAAATTTTCTCTAGCTGAGCGAACAGCCTCACTGGAAATATGTACATGGAACATGAGGTAGGAAGCAGACAGAAAAAGAAGGAGACAAAAATACACCATTAGCAAATTGCGAAAGATTTTTTTAAGGCAAAGTGTAAGTTAAAATTATTGTCCAAATAGTTTCCTAATTACCTGTGGTCTTCATCTGCGGAATCGTCCTCTCTAGTCCCCGAGGTCATAAACAGCGAGGCCTTTTCCATCTGTCCCCTCCCGGTCTCTTGGCTGAAGTCCTGAATCACAGTGTGCTCTCTCTGCGCAGCACTCGTGCGTTTGGAGAGAAACTCCGTCGTCTGGCTACGGCGCTGGACTGCAGGTTCCAGAACAGCCAGCTCCCTGCCTCGCGGCCCCAGCACCCCGAGAACCGGGTGTGGACTGAGCTCTGCCTCGTTCCCTAACATCGCAGGGGTCTCGGGCTCAGGTCGCTCACAGCTCGCCACTTTTTCCCATCTGGATAAAAACTGCCTCACTTTCTTGCCTTGAGCCTCCTGTGGCTTCTGCCTGGGGAACCAGCTTTCACCCACATTTTATATTTGAAAATTTCTTTCTTCTGACACTTCCACAAAATCTCAAAAACTTCTTCTTCTGAGACCTCCACAAAATCAATCTTGCTGACCTCAAAGTGCCACGGGGCACCAGCTGCATTAGCGTCTATGCCCCCTGTACCCTTCAGCCCACACGGGGATTCCGAGGAGGCACCGCTATCCTGCCGTGGACGGCAGGATGCTCGACCGCAGGAGAGCGGCCCTTGCCCCGGGCAGGGAGGGTCTGTCAGTGCACTAAACTGTCTCCTTCTCTACATGGAGACCTTCGGTATTTAAAAGAACGGTCTTTGGTCCCCATGACCAATCAGTTCCCGGCAGGGACCGAGGTGGGTGGACAGCCCTGGCCACGCACTCCCACGCCCGCCAGACCGCAGAGGGAGGGAAGCCAGGCAGAGCACGCGGCTCTGGGCAGGAGGCTGCGCTGGGTGGGGAAGGCAGAGGCCTCTAGCTGGCCACTCCGGTTCTCCGCAGAGTCAGTGCTTTATCGGGAAAACTACCTGTTTCTGACAGCCTACGCCAGGTTAGGACCCCGAGATCCACAAAGACGAAATATTTTTTGTCCTAAATTTGCCCATGTCAGGCCTTTCATAAAAACTTCTTTATAGTACCATGGGCTAATTAAGGATTTCCTGAATCCCTTTGCCTGTCTCCGCAATAACCAAAAAGAGAGCATTTCTGGTAAACTTAAGAAACTTCAAAACGATTTGATTCAAGACCAGGACCGGGGCCTTAAAACCCATCCTCCTCGTGAAACACCGACTGATAAAATCCTCACCTTCCAAAATGAAAAGCGAACCTGTCTTTCTGTTCAGTTCCTCCCCGAGGGCACGGCCAGTGGGAGCTTGTCCCACGTGTGCGGTGGGACCTGCTGGCCCAGCACGCAGGAGCTCTGCGGCTGCTGCAGGTCTTTGTCCCCAGACCTCTTCCCCCTGGATCACTGTGCCCCGCAGTTGGACCCTCGTGGAACCTTGGTCTCCCCGCCACAGCGCAAATCACTCTCACCCTTCACCTGGGCTGCCCTTCCACCCCGCCCCCTGCTTCTGACAGACGAACCTCAAGCACCGTCCCTTCCCCACCCCAGGGACCTCCAGCCACAGTGCGTCCGGGCCTGGATCCTGGAAGCCCTCAGGCCGTCCACCGTGTACAGAAAGCCACACTGCCCTCACCCCAGCCCAACGCTCCTGCCGCAGCCCTCTGTCTTGCTCTGTCCTTAGTGACAACAGAAGTGACTGGTCACGTCCACCTGCAATACCCACTCACAGCCCTGACCACGGTTCTGAGCTTCCCCTTCGGCCTCATCTCCAACTCCAGTCTGTCTCGCTTCCCCGCGTCACTGCAGGCGGTAAACGCCCTCTGGGCACAGAGCTGAGTCTCAACTGTATGTCACAGCCAGTCCAGAAAGGGTGTTTTCAATACTGCTTCTCTGAGAAAATGTATAAAACAGCAATGCTAAAGGACACAAAGGAGACACCTGTCACACAGTGTCCGAGCCCTAGAACGCACCCAGGAAACACGCCCACGAGGAACAGCCAGAGCCACGGCTCCACGCTCAGAGCGGCGGCCCTCCCAGCCCACGCCCGGGGCCACGTCCCTGGCTGGATTTTGTCCTGTAGCACCTTCTGCCTTTGCATAAATCATGTAATTGACTTCTTGTTTTGTTTACTGTCTTCACTCACTACAGTGTGAGTTCTCCCTAACACAGGGAATTTTCACAGTGTCTGGCATGCCATACATTCTCGAAAACGACTGTGAGTGAGTGAAAGTTCATTCTGCCAAGTGGGCTGCTATCTCTGGATCATAAACACCACGGCCCTCCTCTACTTCAAATCTTTCAGTGGGTCCCCGACACCTCCGGGACAGTCTTCATCAGCTACGCGCAGAAGACCCCCGTAAGGAAGTTTGCCCTTCTCCTCCACCACAATGTTTTTAATTCTTGTGAATGGCTCAAGCTGTCCATGACCCAAGAATCAAACAGTCCATTAAGAATTAGTCTAGAGAATGTTCCTGCTGCAGTTAATAATGCAAAACGTGCATACTTTCTAAACTAAATGACAAAACAAAGTTTGCAAGTAGAGACTTTTAGGAACTAAGTTCCACACAAGACATAATGGGTTAACAGTCTGACCATCAGCAGCTTAACGTCCTCCTGTGTGTGTTGGCCGCGACTAAGAGGCAAGGCTGTTTAATAATCTATAGGCAGGGTAACCACAAATGGGATGGTGAGGACTCGTCTGCAGGAAAGGGCAGGTCCCTAGAGGGCAATTAAGTGTTTTGCAGTAAGCCCAGGGGGACCCAATGAAGCTTCCCCTTCCCTGGGAGGAGAGGCAAGCCCCCCGCCCCCCACTCACTCGCTCGCTGCCGAGAGGCACAGTCTCATCTGGATCAGGAAGGCGGCCCAGGTACATCCCCGGTGAACGAAAACACTGTGATTATTTCACGAAACAAAGGTAAAGTGGAAAACAGGCAGAATGTAGGGCAGCCCTGTTTGGGGGTTCAGGTGCGGGCCTACAGCTTCGCCGCGCTCTCGGTAAGACGTTCTCGCAGAGCTTCGCTCAGTGCACCCAGAGCCGGCCGTAAAAACACTCTCGGTAAAGCGATTTTAGCTAATTTCCATTGTTTAAAAAAAGTAATCCATAGTCAAAGCACAGAATTTACAAAACCTCGACAAAGTTTTTAAAAGCAAAAGAAGGAAGAAAGAGAGGAGAAAGAAAAAGATAAAAAGGGGGCTGAGGGGTGAAGGAAGAGCGGCCAGGAGTCCTGGACCTCGTGCTGCGCGCTGCGTCCTGCCGGCTCGCGGCTCTCACACGCTCTTTCCGTTTCTCCCAGAGCGCCAGGCTTCATTGAACCTACGGTGACAGTGCAGAAGACACTGTTTTATGTGCCAGCGAAAAAGGAAAAGAAAACACACACTGTGACTGTTAGACCTGATCAGCTGTAAGTCACGTCCCAGTTCTGAAGATGAGGGATGGGAGGGGTTAGCTTCAAACTGACCCATGATGGTTCTTAAAGACCCATGTTACGAAACACGCTTTCCCAGCATCCCTTTCAATACAAGTGCATTTTCATACACACTGCCCCGGTGTCCCAGTCCGTTCACTTACTTAGGCGGTATTCGCCGAGGCCCTGCGTGGCGGCAAGTGCGGAAGTTCTTAGAGCCATCAGTGCGCTGGGCCGAGCACCGGCCCTCAGGCGCATGTGGGGAGGGACGCCAGTAAACGAACACACAAATATACCATGAGAAACGATGGCAAGGGTGTGACGGAAAGACCCCCAAGGCGCAGACAGGCAGGCTCACTGCCCTGTGGACACACAGCCACCCTTCCTGGACAGCTGCCCAGCATTCCCATGGATCGGCTGGGCAGCGGTTCTCTGAGCAGCACCGAACGGCCATCTCCACCAAAGGGGGTCAAAATCTTGAACGGGCTGCATTGGTACAGCTCCCACCCAGTGTCCGTACCCTCGGGCAGCCTAGGTACAAATTAGAAAAGACAATTAATACATGCAAGTACCTGAGGGGCAATGCCTCGGGCTGCAGGTGCTCTGTGACGCTGGGTAAAACAGTAATCGCATCACCCTACACCAATCCACTGCTATGATGAGAGAAGATTACATTTTCCTATAAGCTAGATTATGTGTATGTCTCTAACAATCAATGAAATTGGAGAAGCTCTGGGAAGCACCCAACTTACTCAGCAGCAACACAGAGTGACGTGCATTCACAGCAGCGGGGAGAGGAGGAGTCCCAGGCCCTCCTCCCTCAAGGGCACCCCTCAGGTCACAGGAGACACTCTGCAAGCCATCAGAAGAAAAGCTCGAGCCCACACCACGTGCCTGTTCATTATTCTGTTCTGCAGCATGTCAAGCCATGTTAAATTTACAGGGACATATGAAAGGGCAGAGGCCAACAGTCCTGGACTTAAACTGCCATTAGTAAACAGTCACTTTGTTTTACTGCTGAATCAGTGTCTGCTCTCCACGGGTCGTGGGCTCAAATCCCCTCCACTCACCACACCGCCCAATCCTAAAGCCCTGACACTATACTTCAACTCGGGGACAGGTGGCCCCTGGAAAATGTGCACTCTGTCCTAGAAGAACATGGAGGTCCCTGGGCCTTCTCCCTACCCGCTTCCCCCAAACCTCTCAGCTGGTGCACCAGGAGCCACTGAGCTGAAGTCCCACGGCCAGGTGAGAGTAAGACACAGCCAGCCGAGTCGGCCCCGGCCAGCGCTGTGCGGCTGGGGAAGGTCCCAGGGGCCTGCCCAGCCTGCTCCAGCCTCCCTGCTCAGAGGCAGGCAGAACAATCAAACATTTGAGAACTCTGCAGCAGGCAGGCTCAGCATGGCAGGGAAGCATCTTCCCCAGCGACCAAAGTCATCACACGCTCCATGGCACCAATGGGCCCAGATGACAGGGGTCTTCCTTGATGTGCCATCTTCCATGGCTCTGCAGGGTGCCAGACACTCCATCTCCTCTGGACAGAGAAAATGCCCAGGTAGCATCAGCACTCACATCCCTTCCCAATACACACGGGTGCCCAACTTCTCTGTTTACAGGTCACTGTCCTTTCCAGGAAGCCAAGCAACTTGCAAAAACCAGCCCTTGGCACCTCAGCACCACTTTCTTAACTGAGATGCAGGGCTGTTGCCGGCTATAAGGTGTCAGGGTCACCTGGGGTTGGAAATTTGCCAGGTGTCACCAGCCAAGAGGGCTGGTGAGTCAGAGTCCAGGAATGAAATATGCTAAAAACCAGAGATTTTCTCAGCCATAAAGAAAAGTGAAATCGGTGTTTCAAAAGTTGCACAGTAAGAACCGCCACGACACCTTTACTGACGGAGGAAGTGTCTCCCACAATGAGGTCAGCCATCCACGCCAGAGGGCAGAGAGTGAGATGCCCGTAGGAGCGGGTCCGGGAGGCCCTGGCGCTCACTCACACGCCCGAGTCCACACAGGCAGGGCACGGCGTGTGCAGGGACCCACCCACGGAGGAAAGTTCTGAATGGTGAAAATGATCCTCACATCAAAACTCTCTCATTCAAAATGACATTCACGCCCATGGCACTGACATGTGAGATAGAGAAAGGCTGCGGCCGAGAGCGAGCACCGCAACAGCACCACGTTTAAAGACGTGGCAACGAGCTTCCAGTTTGCGTCCTCCACTCTGAGGAGGGCATTTTAAGAAGATCACACACGGTAGGTTAAGGGCATGTGCATGGCATCAGGTAACCTGGGCACAAATTCCCACTCTGCCACCAACAAGCTAGGTTGCACTGTCTCTTTAAGCCCTAGCTTTTCTGTGTATAATGGGCTCAACATCTACTTCTTAGAGTTGTTGTGAGGATTAAATAAGATGCTGTATATGAAGTGCTTAGTACAGTGCCTGACCCACGGTACACAGATAATTAAATAGTAGCTAATAATACTGTATTTGTTCATTGTTATTACCACCTGTTCATTAAAAAAACAATTTGAAGCCTTGGCTAGGCCGCCCATGACCGTTCCAGGAGCATCAGGGAACATACAGGGTCCCCGGGGGCCACTCGGACACACTGATGTCTGTATCATTATCTCTTCACTGGGTTTCGCTCACACTGCACTTTTCTTTCGTTACTTACACAACCTACCTAGATTTGTGATTTTAGATCTTCGCATGTATTTCTAAAACATCACAGACATCTGGACATTATAGGTCCTAAATTTGTATATTACTTCTTAAGAATCTTAACATACATTTAAAATAACAACAAAAGCATACTTGTTTGAGGGAAAATCTTGCTTAGCAGCAGTTCACGTGAAAATGAGGCATTTCTCCTTTCTGTAAATTGCGTGTGGACCTAAGCTCCACGCAGGCGGCCGTGTCCACCCGCTCAGGCTGGGTGGAGCACAGCGCTGGCCCGGAAGCAGAGCTCGGAGAGTGGGCTGTGTCAATGTGGGGAGGTTTCCAAAGACGCCTATGATCTCAGGCTGTGTGTAAAAGCACAGAGCCAGGCTGAGGTCACACGATCACTGCACTCCACCCTGTGAGACGTCTGGACTCCGGAGTACCCTGGGCACGTCTGGACGCCCTCTTAGGGGCAGCAGAGACAACGTGAATACAGCACAATGGGACAGCAAAGCTCCCAGAGCAAACAGTGGCCTGTGACAGGCACACACCCCTGACCGGAGCAGTCAAGTTCAGGGTGCAGCGCACCACCTCAAAGATGCTCAGGAAAGGGTTCCGGTCTCCAAGACACCTCTCAAACGCTACAGCACATGAGCCTGGAAATAGCAGAATTAGAAATTATCAGCCTCTTATGAAAATATACTTGGAGGGAGAAGTAAAAGTCATTTCCCAGGCCACACTAGCCATAGGGGGGTGTCGGGAATCAGAGGTGGACAGCTCTGTCCCGCTCAGCTCCGGGGTCGGCTGGTTTCCATGCAGACGTGCCCTCCCTGCCCGCGTCCTCTGTGCTTCCCGGGGCAGGGCGCGTCTGTCTGCACGGTGTCCTACTCCTGCACCCAAACACTGCCAGCCCCTGCCACTCTCCGGTCACCCTGCGCTTCGCGGACAACAGTAAAGAACTGCTAACGGTCACAGACTCCCCATGCCCCACCCTTTTTCAGAGGTGAGATATATTAGGATCAATTTGAATTCTGTTTGTTTATGCCCTGGGTCCTAGAAAGGCGCAGGTCCTGTGGGGTTTCTCCGGAGCGGAACAGACATCCCCTGTTGAAAGACAACTAAATTGGGTCACGACACAGGGCCACGGAATCATCAAATCATACATTCGCCATCAGGCGGGGGTCTCAGAGACCACTTTAATTCCTGCTTTCACAGAGAAACTGAGTCCCAGAGAAGGGAAGTAGCTCACCCGAGGTCACACAGCCCCCCAGTGGAACAAGTGCCAGCACCACGCACTGTCGCTTATTCCTGAATTGAACGGACGGAGTTTGAGTGTCGCTCTCAGAGTACTCCTGTAATAAAAGAACACTATAAAGGATGATCTTAGTCCCAGCATATAAACTGTCCTGGACATGTGTAACCAACGTTTTTCATCACAAAAGAACAGTTATTACTAGCCCATTATTTTTATAAAACGCTTTCATTTCTACTTTAAAAAAGAAAATTTGGAAGATACAGATAAGCAAGTACAAGAAAGTAAAAATCACCTCTAATGCCCGTGGGGTAAGCTACCATTAACATTTTGGTGCATATCCATCTAGTAAGTCTCTGTTCTCTGAGTATTGAAAAAAAAGATCATCCCCTTCATGTTGTTTTATAACCTACTGTTTTTCATTTAAAAATATAAAGATTTCTCCAGGACAGGAAATACCCTTCCTACATAACATATAAACATCTAAACATCATATAAATACTCTTCATATAAAACATCATTTTAATAGCTAAGTGGTATTTCATCACAAGGATGTGCTATGATCCCTTAACCACGTGATTTGGGGACTGGTTCACCGTATTTTAATGCTGCTGTCTTTCTAAGTTTTTGGTTGTGTCGGCCAATGAGTGAGTGACCCCTTCCAATCTCCTGTCACCTGCAAATCTGATAAGTATATTTTTCATCACCTTCACCCAAGTTCTCAATAAAAGTCTTGAGACACAACTATTAGAGATTTCCTTCCTGGTTAACATTTATTTATTTATCCATTCATCGACATCCTTTGAGTTTGTCGATTCGGAATTCACATGATAGAAGAGTCCCCAAATCATCACCAATATTGAGTGCTTCGTTCATTCAATATGTTTACTAATTGCTGTCTATACAAACAGTACTGACCTGGGAGCTATAAAAATGTCTGCGAAGTGTTACAAATACGTCTATAAATGATAACATTTATGACTCACATAAATATACCCAGATTTGGCATCCCAAAAGTTGCAATGTTTTTCACTTAAAAATCTAAGAGATTTTTAAAATTTTTCATAAATCTCTTTTTAATTAAAAAAAAAATTCCTGTAGTGCCAAAAACATATTTTGGTAACAATCTAGACTGTAAGAATTGTTTGAGTTATTGGAGGAAAAAATTCTATAATTCAAGATTTGGCTATTGGGCAACTATTAACGCTAAGGAATAAGTTTCTGAACATGAAATGTTTACATTAAAGTGTGAATTCAGGTCACAGTGGCAGGGTCCCAGAACCACAGCAGCAGATTTGGTTTCGAAGAAATGGTAACAGGCTGTACCTGACGCCTGCACAGGAACAGGGAAACTCATGAGGGTTCAAGCAAAAAGGAAGCACGGGCTGAAATCCTCAAGAGAAGGTCTCTCTCTCTCTTAAGAGAGAGAGAAAAGAAGGGAAAGCATGTTTTTGGTTCCTATCTTTTTAAAAGGCGGTACTTAATGCTGAAAATATCACGAAAAGTGCATCAGATGTTCTCATTTGAAGTGAGAAGAGACAAAGTATGGCAGGATTAAAAACCGGTTTGGCCAAGTGCCGCTGCTGACTCCCAAGGCTGTGTCGTTCTGCAGTTGTCCCGGGTAGGGAGGACCACCTTGGAAACCGCACTTGCGCGGTAGGTGCGTAACCCTAAGGGAAGCGTGAGGATCTCTCCGGGGGGCCCTGGGGGTGTTCGTATCTGCAGAGGGCGGCATTGTGAAGCGGTGCGCACTGAGAAGGAGCCCGGCGCTGCTGAGGCTGGTCCAGCTTAGAAGGAGAGAACCGGGGCGAAAGCAGAGCCCGCTCTCCACACGTCGGCCCCAAACGCCGGCAGCCTGCGTCTGGGGGCCAAGGACGGAGCAAAACATCATCATTTCTTCAAGGTCCCTAGAATCTGCTGTCGAGAGGCGCAGCTGTCCCGGCCCGAGGAGCGCGCGGCGTGGCTCACCCTCTGCGCCGGCCAGGCCGCCGCCCTTCCTGGGCCTCTGCGACTGCCAGCGGGGTCTGCCCAGCGCCTCGGCTGTTCCTCTCACGCCCACACCAACAAGTTGGAGCAGCGGGCTTACAAAGTGGCAGGAAATACAGAAATTGAAGTGACGCCGGATATACGAGCCCTTCTAGCAGGCTCGGTGTTGGGGACATGGGCAATTTTTTAAAAAGTGGTGACTTTTTAAAAGACAATTTAAATACGTTAAATATATAGCAAACAGTGATAGCTGAATTTACAAAGATTTACCCAGATTGTCCCTCCCTTTGGAGAGAACGAAATCTCAGTGACTGCCTCCGGCCCACCCATTCCCGGGCACGTGACCACCGGAGGCCGTCATGCTGCTCGTCCGCCTGAGCGGGGCCTCCGTGCTGGCCGCCCTCTCCCTCCCCGGTCCTTCCCCAGGCCACGCCTGAGGGTCTTATCAGGGACAGCCACTCCTGCTGCTCTCTGGCTCCTTCCCAGCTTGGTTTTCTGTAAGGCTGGACTGCCGTCTCCGCGACCACATCACCGCCCACGGACTCTGGGTCTGTGTCTCTCTTGCTCACCCCCGCATCCCCAGTGCCCCCTACAATGCCTGGCATATAGTAAGTGCCCAATAAAAATGTGTCTGTCCACTCTCCATCATCCCCACGCCAAGAACAAGGCTTCCTTCAGGTCGGAGTGTTTCCCCGGAACGTGTAAGAGAAGGAAGATCCGCCCCGCACACAGGCTCTCACTCCTGACGGGCCTCGCGCACCCGTGTGGACACGGCGGGGCTTGTTACCACCCTGGTTCCTTCCGACCTTCAGCTTCGATCACAAATGCTCTTGTCACCACCTCAGAGCGTCTCTTCCCGTGACCACACCTCCCAGAGCTGCCTGCCCGCTGAGGACGGGCTACACAAACGGGGTCCGCCGGTGCCAGCACCCGGCCCAGCTCCACGGGCGTGGGCCTGCCCTCACCCCCGGACTCCGACCCAAGCCCAACTTCCTGCCAGAAACAGCAACCCCTTCGGGCCTCCGGGATCTTGAAGGGACTCAGGGAGGCGCACGCAACGCCCACGGCACTTTTGTACATGCAGAAATAAAATCGCCGCCTCTTGCTTGTTTCTCTCTCTCCCTTTTCTTCCCACATTAAGGGATAACTTAATCGTACAAACACACATGACGTGAACACGCTGCCCAAGTAAACTAGGTAGCACCTTATTAAATGAAATGTTTTCCTGTTTTGTAAGTGATTTCCCAGCACCCAGTCCAGGGCCCGGTGTAAAATTCTGTCTAAGTCAGTTAGAGAACCAAATCCATGGGCTCCCCACGCCCAGGAATGTTCTTCTTTGCATAAAGCAAGACAACAGGGGAAGAATGCCAGTCAAGATACAGAATCTGAGCTGCTTAGCAACTGTATGTTTAAATTCTATTTCTACCCTGTTATAAAATATAGAAAAATGTTATCTAAATGACAGATACGTAATAAAGAGTCTCACTGTGGGGGACAACCACTCGTCATTGAATGCATTCAGGACAGTTCACTGTGTGGGGACATCGAGTTCAACTTGCAAGGAGCATACACGAGAATCGGAGGCTTGTTTTGTCATCTAACACGCGAACTGGAAAAGCAAGTGTTCACAGAGTTCACACCGTGCACCCCAACAACACCGTCATCGACCCTCAGGAGCAATTCTCCCGGAAATGCCCTCGGATCCCATCGGCAAACGTGACGCCATGTGTGGGCCTGCAGACAAAAACTCATCTGGGGGCCAAGTTTTGTCAATAGGTGAGTCAATGGCAAACCGCCTGTTGCCATAAAGCCGTGTTTTGGGTAGCAGAGGCGCTCCTGAAATAGCAGCTACCTACTGCGTGTTCACCGTGTGTCTGAGTGCTTTATCTGCGTGAGCCTGCTCACCTCCCCAGTACCCTTGCAAGTGCACGCTGTCACCACCGTGCCTGTGTTGTAGAGCAGAGTGAGGCACAGAGAGGGCGAGCTGCCCACCCCGTGGCACACAGCCAGGAGCTGAGCCCAGGCATGTCTCTGTGCTCTCTCTCCACACACAGCTTCTTAAGAGATGGTCCCTTCTTAGAACACCACTGACCTGGACGTCAAAGTTTTAGACGGCTCTTGGAAAAGCGTCATGAGGGGGACGTGCATGACGGCTGCAGGTGGTGAAAGAGCTCTTCATTCCACAGGGGAAGCGAAGTTGCTGGTAAGAGGAAGACCCCTTAGAAAAATCCATCCCCCGGCCCATCAGCAGGCACAAGCGCACAGTGACCTCACAGTCTCGTGAGGATGGAAGGACCAATCTCGCAGGTAGACAAGGAGCACAAAGCAAGCACAAAGCTCCGCCCCTGCAGATGGCCCCAGGTGGGTTTGAAACTGCCCAGGCCCTGAGAACGGGCAGATCTATCGCCCCAGCACACCAGGCCATGGCCGACACACCAGGCTCTCCTTAGCTGTTTCAAAGCAGGAATGGAGATTAGGAGTCCCCACAGCATAAGACTAGCTAAAGTCAGACTTTCGCTAAGAGAACTTTAATCACCCCCCAAAGAGGTAAGTGGTAGGGGTAGGGTGCCAGAAAGGGACCCAGGAACCAAGGTGTGCACATGAACTTGTATGCAGAGGTGTTTTCTGCTGCCAGCTTCAGAGTCTGACCGAAGATAGCCCAGCTGGCAGAGCATGCGGGGCGCCCACGCTGAGTTCCCTTCCCGGTCCCAGCCCTGACCGCCTCTCTGCTAAGAGACCCCAGACCGAGTCCCCAGTGGTGTACTTCCAGAGTCTCACATACTCCTGAGTCTGCTTCTCCATCCACACCCCCTGCTCCCCTCCCTGGGGCCCGGGCACGGCTTCATTTCATTTCAGGTCCCCTCCTGCTCCAGGAGGAAGGGAGCAGGACCCTACCTGGCCCCAGCGTCCTTGCCTGGGCATCAGAACCCCTGCAGACCCCTGTACTGGCCTCATGTCACCCCCATCCTCCGTGCAGAGGGCAGTAGCTTGCCTTGGCATCACACCATGGGAACCGTTTCCCCACTGATCTATCTGAATCTAACATATCTTCCCTGGCAGCTGCTCCCTGCACCCTCCTCGCCCAAGCCTGGCTGCAGCCTCTTCTCCCCACTGCAAAGTTCTTTATCAAAAGCTGTCTACACTGCCCACGTCTGCTTCCCCGCCACCCATTCCCACGCACCCCCTCCTGAAGGGCCCCTCTCCTCCAGGGGCTGTGCCCTCCACCTCCACGTCGTCCCTCTCTGAGCCTCCTCCCTCTCAGCCATGTGCATTGCTGGAGAGGACTCCCTGGCTTCAATTACTGGCCAGTGAAAACCATCCTGGCTGCTGCCACACAAAGCGACTAGAAATCGCACAAAGCTGTGTCGTGGTCCAAGATAAGGAGCAAACTTAAATCCTTGAGCTCCTCCACACCTCTGCACAGAGTCGACGGTCCCATTTCAGTAAGGCACAGTGATGGCCTCCACCCTTTTGTACCAGCAAGCTCTGGGCGTGGTCAGCCAAGTCACAACAGAGCCCACAGTGACAAAAGGAATCCCCAAGAAACTGTGAGGTCCAGCCACACTCCCTGGACCTCCCAGGGGAAGTGGCCTTCCAGGATTTCCTGGCCTCAATTTCACTGCCACCCCTGCCTGGGGGAACCAGACTGTGGGGCGTGCGGGGGAGGAAGCCGCCCGGGACGCCAGCTATACCGAGCACCAACGCAGGGCTGGGCCCCGAACATCTTCACAAGGGTCAAGAGCTGGGGAGACACGTTCACCGCACCTGTCTGAGTGAGCACCCACGTGAGGGTGGAACGGCACTGTGGCCACGCCCTGCAGGGGCAGGAGTCCCAGGCAGCAGCAGACGACTTCGAACTGCCGCCTGGGGAGGGTGCGCTGGGCACTGGCAGGGCCTGGCCTCGCTGAGTGGGACCCACGTGTCCAGGCCAGCAGCCCCTCAGCAGCCCCCAACATGTCCCCCAGCAAGCTGCCTGTCCTCCCAGTGAGCACCAACCCAGCATCAAAGGAGCACGAGCTCTCCAGCTCATCAAGTTGTTGGGGGGGGGCACCCATCTCCTTCTAAACCCACCCTCGGGCCAAAACGAGACCCTCACCACTCGCGCCATCACCCACCTTCCTAGCCCTCTTTCTGCTCCATCTTCTTCCCATGAAGACCCACCCTCAAACCAGAGCTCTTCTGATAAGCTCAACAGTATTGGTTTGTTTTTCTTCTTTCAAAAACTGCTTGTTTTTATGCACCGTGTCAACCACGTTTAGGTGTGCGGTTCCGCAGCATCGGCACACACCCTGCTGTGCTGCCCTCACCGCCGCAGTGCACTTTTGCTTTTACTCCCAAGCATTCTAAAAGCAGAATGACATAAAAACCGGCAAGGTCACGCCAAGAGGTAGATGCCTAATCTGTATTAGGTTGGTGCAAAAGTAATTGTGGTTTTAGCATTGTTGAAATTTGCCATTTGATACTGGAATATGTTCTTAAATACATGTGGTTATGTTATACATCATTTTAATGCACATTTTTTGCTTTATGTTTTTTTGCTAATGACTTATTACTTGCTATTTATTTTATATTTATTTTAGACTATGGAAATGATGGTAGACAAAAAGGAATATGAGCCATTTTCTTATTCAAGTTCACAATGGTTCGTAAAGCAGCAGAGACAAGTCACAACATCAACAACACATTTCGCCCAGGAAATGCTAACAAAAGTACAGTGCAAGGTGGTTAAGGTGGTTCAGGAAGTTTTGCAAAGGAGACGAGAGCCTTGAAGATGAAGAGCCCAGTGGCCGGCCATCGGAAGTTGACAAGGACCAATTAAGAGCAGTCATCGAAGCTGATCCTCTTAGAGCTACATGAAAAAGTTGCCAAAGAACTCAAGGTGGACCATTCTACGGTCCTTTGGCATTTGAAGCAAATTGGAAAGGTGAAAAAGATCGATAAGTGGGTGCCTTGTGAGCTGACCGAAAATCAAAAAAGTTGTCATTTTGAAGTGTCATCTTCTCTTATTGTACATAACAACGAACTATTTCTTGGTCAGATTGTGACATGTGATGAAAAGTAGATTTTATATGACAATCGGCAATGACCAGCTCAGTGGTTGGACTGAGAAGCAGCTCCAAAGCACTTCCCAAAGCCAAACTTCACCAACAAAGGTCATGGTCACCATTTGGTGGTCTGCTGCTGGTCTGATCCACTATGGCTTTCTGAATCCTGATGAAACCATTACATCTGAGAGGTCTGTTCAGCAGATCAATGAGGTACACCGAGAACTGCAACGCCTACAGCCGAGGCTGGTCAACAGAAAGGGTCCAATTGTTATCCACGACGACGATGACCAACCACACTTCGCACAACCAAGGCTTTAAAGGTTGAAGAAATTGGGCTACAAAGTTTTGCCTCGTCCGCCACATTCACCTGACCTCTCGCCAACCGACTGCCACTTCTTCAAGCATCTCCACAACTTTTTGCAGGGAAAACGCTTCCACAACCTGCATTTCCAAGAGTTCGTGGAATCCCGAAGCTACAGGAATAAACAAACTTATTTCTCGTTGGCACCAATGTGTTGATTGTAATGGTTCCTATTTTGTTTAATAAAGATGTGTTTGAACCTGGTTTTGATGATTTAAAATTCACTGTCGAAAACGGCAATTACTTTTGCACAAACCTAAATATTTTCCAACTTAGAGCACAGACAATACCATTAGACAAAGGCTTAATATTTCCATTCAGTTTGGAGCTTCGGCCTCCTGTCTCTCTCTCCACGCGTCCCCATGGCCCGTTTCTCTCTGTTCTCCCTGACACGCAGCACAGGGCATCAGTGCTTCACCCGCTCTGGCGCCTCGACCCCAGCTGGTCCCTGGCCCATGCCCACGCCTCCCAGGGCCAGCCCGAGGATCTCACGAGAGCACGTGTGAAAGCACCTGCCGCGGCAGACAATCCGTCTTCACTCCCGATGTCGGCTCTGTAAAATGGCGCATGCTGAAATCGATGCTCATGTAATCCCAAAAGGGCAAAGAAGACACCTGGAATTTTCTGACAAAGGAAAAAATAAGTATAGATGATAGACCAGCCTCGTTTCCCATCCCATTCCTGTTGGGAAGGAGCTCTGAGCCCTGGCAGGGCCACGGGCTTCACGCTGCGTCAGGCCTGCTGGGCCCTGCGCCTTCCCCGTGGGTCCCAGTGCATGGGTCAGTCCTGCCGCCCAGGGCCACACCGACAAGGTGACGAGAAACAGTGGGATTCTGAAGCACTGATCTCGGTGGATCTTCTTGAGAGGTCAGACCCAACTCAAGCCTGAGGGAACAGCATTGCCCACGTGAAGGTGAGCACGCCCCATCTCCTTGGCGACCGGAGAGGCATTCTCTGGGATGCAGCACAGCGCCCCAAACCCTCACGAATGTATTTTCTCTGGACGGTCCATACTGCTGTCCGGTCAGCCCTCCATAGCCGTGGGTTCTGCGTGGGCAGATTCGGCCAATCTCAGATCAAAAATATTTTTTTAAAAAACCAACAAAAATAACCATACAGCAATTAAAAATAATACAAATTAAAAACACTACAGTATAACAACTATTTACATTGCATTGAGTATTTTAAGTAATCTAGAGATGGTTTAATGCATACAGGAGGATGTGCACAGGTTCTAAGCAAATACCACACCATTTTACATAAGGGACTTGCATAACTGGATTTTGGTGCCCAGGGGGTCCTGGAACCAATCCTCATGGACGCCAAGGGCCAGCTATGCTGCCTAACAGAGCACAGAGCTGAATGTCCGGCTTTGGTGCTACGGCGTCCTTATTATTGTTATTATTCTGTTCTTTTGTTATTATTATCCCTAACAAATGTTGGACCAAGTAACGTCTTCCTTACACCACCTCTAAGTATCTACAAATTCCAAAGTTAAATGAGGAAACAATGTCCACGTTGCCATGTTCACTGCCGTTGGTCAAAATGTTTAAATGGAGCCATAAACCACCACCCAGATGTTAAACTTATTTTTGCACCTCATTTTTGAGTTTTCCCATTTAAACCCAGTGTCTTGAAATAAGCAAACAGAGGTCCATGACTCAACCCTGAGCCAAGTCTGACGATCCTTCACCTGTGATGCCGTCACAGGGCGCTGCGGAGAGACCATCACCTGAGCACCAGCAGGTGAGGGGCGCGGGTACGACGGAAACCCTACCTGGTGGGAGGTAATGAGCGCGAGCGGAAGCCCCGTGCCGGACAGTCCCACGAGCAGAGGGCCGAGGTCGAGCGGAAAGCCTTCGACCTCCGCAGCCGAGTCAGCTCCCGATGGCGCCTGAGCCGCAGTCACTAACGGTGCAGATCAAGACGACACTCAGACTCTGAGCACCTGGGACACGGGTGCGGCACGAGCTCCTATTACATAACGGCTAAATAAACCCCTGGTTTCTCTGAGGCCTTTATGGATAGCGTTGGGGCTCAGAAAACAGTACCCCAAAAAGAAAGCCTCAGAAGCAGCCTTAGAAGCAAACGTTCTTCTCTGAACTTCTCCTGCCCTCCTGCCTCTCAGGCGCACTCTCCTCTGAGGCTGAGAAACTGGAATCCCTCTTCCGCAAAGCGGGTTATGAAAGGCAGAACCTCTGTTCCCCAAAGCCAGCCATGAAACCTAGAATTATTCTGTGTACAAACTGGCCACAAGGAAATTATCTGACCTGCCTTGTCTGATTCAGGGCATGAGACCCCCATGCCAGAGAGGGTCCTGCCCACACCCAGAAGAAGGGCGTCGCTCAGAGAGGCCCAGAGGAATGAGACAGACAGGCCGGCTGGGTCCCCACCCCGTCTGTTAGCATCAAGTCACACCCTTTTTACCCAGTCGGGTTGCTACGCGGCTGCCCACACTTTGGTGAACCCGAGCACAGCAATGGACAATTTCCCCTGTATCTTTGGGTCTTTATTCTGAAGGCTCCCGTGTACATACGTTAAATAAATTTATATGTCTTTTTCCCTATTAATCAATCTACTTCATGTCAGTGATTTTCAGTGAACCTTTTGGGGGCTGGAGCCGTGGTCCCTGCGGGAGTCAACTCTGTGAAGGTGGAGAAGGAAGAAGTGGGGGAACAAGGGTGGAGCGCCAGGCTCCGCTGTTATTTCACTTAGTCCCCACACCAGCCCTAGCAAGTGGTCACCGTCTCCATCTCGGTGCGGTGGCGAGTGTGCCTCAGAGAGGCCCGCGGACTCGTCAGTGTCCCGGAGCAGGAACCAGGGGACAGCCAGGCTCTCCCTAGCCTGGGCTCGCCCTGCGATGGAAGGCACAAAACAATCCATTGTGAAGGATTCCGGAAACATCCACACACTCACACAGCAAGACTCCAGGACTGCTTTCTCCGGAGCTAACTGGCCCGGTTCGGGGGTAACTGTAACACCGCAGTTTCAGGAGTACAGTGGACAGAGGCAACGTTTTCAAGGAGCCTGATGAGATGTGCAGGTCGTGTCGATCCTGGATATTCTGTATCGTCTTAGACCAACGCTGACACTTAGCTGACGGTGAAGCCGACATTCAACCCGGTCTGCGCTGCTGCGCACCCTGACCCCTGGCAGCGGACAAGCATCACCACGTGACCTCTCCCTCTTACAGATAAAGAGCTGGGAAATGGGCGGTTTCAGCAAAACAAACTTATCTGTCAGATTATCTTTATGTTGTACATACACAAGTAACCTTAAAACAAATATAATTTCAGGCAACAATAAAATTATTTCTCATCCTTATTTAAAATGGTATGTACACTCCTCAGACACGAGGCTGCTGCAATGCCTCAAAAAAGAAGATAATCACGTGGCACATGTGGCATGTTTCCTAGAAAACCCTGGAAACGACATGGAATGGCTCACGGGGAAGAAAACGGATCTGCGTTTGGGGCTTATCGGAATAGCAACATAAACTACATATTAACACACACAGAAACGTTGTTAATTAAGATTAGGTTTATAACTGAGGGCCAGATGCTGGGCTAAATGGCACAGTGTAAAACCAAACACACACACCACCGTAAACTGTATGTTCTGATCACTCTCTTGGTAAATCTAACATCCCTCAAGCGAGAACATTCAAGATTTTACAAAAAGCCACTGCTAATCATTTCTACATCTACTAAACTGCCGGCAGGAAGACTGTCCAGGCTTCTCCCACGCTCATCGCAAAACAGTTCATGGATCTGAGCTAGATCCTGAAGACAGAGAAGAGGATGGTAGAAGCAGAGACTCCACGAGAAATGAAAAACCATTAGCAACAGCCTTGAGATGAAAACATGCAGACCTATCTGGGGATGGGCAACTGGTCGCCTTGTCTGGAACTCTGGTGACAAGAGAATGAAAGAAGACAACCTTGGGGGCCTTGACTGCACTCTTTTTCAGAAGCAAGGCAAAGTCACGGAAGGTTCTGGGGCAAGAGAAACTTACAATTAAAGCTGTACTTTAAAAAAATATTGGGCCGCGCGTCGTGGCTCACGCCTATAATCCTAGCACTCTGGGAGGCCAAGGCGGGAGGATTGCTTGAGCTCAGGAGTTCGAGACCAGCCTGAGCAAGAGTGAGACCCCGTCTCTACTAAAAAAATAGAAAGAAATGATCTGGACAACTAAAAATATACAGAAAAATTAGCCGGGCATGGTGGCGCATGCCTGTAGTCCCAGCTACTTGGGAGGTTGAGGCAGTAGGATCGCTTGAGCCCAGGAGTTGGAGGTTGCTGTGAGCTGACGCCACGGCACTCTAGCCTGGGCAACAAAAAAAATAACAATTAAAAAAAAAAAAAAAAATATATATATATATATATTGGCAGTGATGGCTTACACTTGTAATCCCAGCACTTTGAGAGGCCAAGGAGGGAGGATCCCTTGAGGCCAGGAGTTCAAGGCCAGCCTGCTGTGCAACATAGTGAGACCCTGTCTCTACAAAAAAATACACGTAGCTGGGCATATTGGCACATGTCTGTAATCCCAGTTACTTGGGAGGCTGAGGCAGGAGGATTGCTTGAGCCCAGGAGGTTGAGGTTGCTGTGAGCTATGATGAGACCACTGCACTCTAGCCTGAGTGACAGAGCAAGACACTGTCTCAAAAACATATATATACACAAAATACATATATGTTCCACACATATATATTCTAGAGGGGACAGAATGGGGGCAGAAACACAGTCTCACGACATTCTTTTCATCTACCGCACTTTACATACACCCGGCCAGAGCTCCATAAATATTAATAACAAATGCAGCCCCACTGGGGACGGCTGCACTGGCGCAGGCGATTCGGGCACAGGGAAGCTGCAGATGGGAGGAAGCGGCACCCCAGACGCGCCTTCTCTGGTGCACCTGCTGTGGGGAGCTGCCCCTGTGTGCTGTTCTTTCGAGAGAGTCTTCGAGGTCTCGTCGTTTGGGAAACACTGCCCACCGCCTGCCCACTTGGGGCCTTCCCATGGCACAGTCCCATATTAAAGACTGAGACGCTCCACAGTCAGGAAACCAGTGTAAGTCTCCTCTTCCAGGATTTGGCCATGACTCCCCCTACTCCTTTCAATGAGAAACGGCTCTCAACATCTCCTAAAACAAGCGCTTTCTAGGCAGCTCTGGAAAGTGTGGGCCAAGGTTATCCGTGGGCCAGCACACAGGCATGACCTTGAAGATGATGAGTAACATGCAGAAGGTCTGCATGGAGGGGCCGTCCAGTGCTGTTTCCGAACTTGGGGAGCCCAAGGCACACCTCCAGTGGGACCACAGCCCGACTCAGAGCCCACGGGGGACGTGGGCATCCCAACTACTCAGCTTACCTGACGCTTCCTTTTTGGTCATTAGTTGCTAGGAAAACCTGGTCGCCAACATCCATGAGATGGCTCTCTTTCAGATACCTGAAGACTATTAAACCAATCCTCCTCCTCCTCCTCTATGACTGAAATAACCTTAGTTTATTTAACAATTACATCTGATTATCCTTTTCACAAGAAAGACTTGCTATAAATTCTACAGGAATTTGTTTCATTCACCTACTATCCTAGTTTAAATCTTTTTCCTAACACTGAAACGATTTAAAGAGCCTAAGAAAATTAACTGTGCAAAACCTTTGCAGTACTATGGGTGGTAGCGGGGGCAGGGAGGAAGCAGAATTTCAAACCAGCAACTTGTTTGGGCTGTGCCTGGTGAAAACCCACGTAGAATGCTTTCCAAGTCAGTGGGGAGGACAATAAACCTCGGGCGGAATCTCCGTCCCCGTGAGGACACAGGGATGGAGGCGGCCTGACCCAGCCTGGAAGGATTCCCACTTCCCTCTGCCCAGAGGCACCGGGGGTTTGCTCTAGACAGAGACAGAGTGTTATCTTTCGGGAGCCCACTCTCATGTGCAACACCGCCACAGTGACTGGCGGCTGAGCAGAAAGACTGCCCGAAGGACAAGAACAGTAAACTTGGCGGACTTGAGTTTTACTTGCCCAAATGTAACATTAGGATGGTTGCCGTGGTCCTCGGGTAGCCTTTAGCAGTGCATCGCAAAGAGCTTCACAAATATGCGCTGTACGCAGGCAAGGCCACTCCATCTCACGCCTGAGTGGTGGACAACAGACCACCGAACACAGCAATTGTCAACAGGCAACGGGCAACCGAAAGATACCGATTCGCCGGTTTCAGCGCAGTCTCAAAAGTTAGGATCAACCAACCCCTTTGGAAATTCAGTCACAAGCCTTAATAAAGTTCACATCTTTGGACTTAACAATTCTTTCTCTGGGAGTTTATCCTAAGGAAATAATCAAATATACAGAAGAGTTCTTATGCACAAAGGAGTACCTAAGCATTATTTTCAAGGGTAAAAACTGTACTATCTGGGGAGCGGGGAGGGATAAAAACTTACCTGTAGGGCACAATGAACACTATCTGGCTGACGGGTATACTATAAGCCCCAACTTAAGCATTATTAAAGGTATCCATGTAACAGAAACATTCGTTACCCCTTTAATATTTTGAAATTAAAAAAAACTGCACTATCCAACAATAGGAACACAATTTTTAAATTCGAGTACATGTCCATAAAAAATATGCAGCAATTTAAAATCATATTTAAAAGGAAAACTCAGAATGTTAAAAGGGAATGATCAGGATAATACTGAATATGAATTACAACCACAGTTCTGTAAAAAAAAATTTGCACAGGAAAACAAGACTGAAATGTTACCAGCAGAAAGCTTCTTATGGCAAGAACAGGTATGAGTAATTATTTTTCTTCTATTGACTTTTCTGCGCTTTCCAAATTTTCTTACAATGAACAGATGTTACTTATAAAGGGAAAAAATTAATTTTTGTTATAAAATAGTATCTAAATGACTAAAATCATTTCTAAATTATATGTGCTGGGAAAATTCAAAACATGTTATCAGTTCCCATGTGCAAGAATCAGCCTAAGAAACTCACAGTTAGGAAGTGAAATGTGCGGCATGTACTCTGCGGGTGTGCCCACATTCACCCAGGAAGAGCAGACTCGTCACCACACAGGAGGGCCAGAGTGGCCTCAGGGGCAGGGGCCCTCCGAGCTTCCTGTATCACCACAGTAATTTCACATACTCCAAACACAGCTCCCCAACAGGTCTTCCCGGAAGACACACTGCAGCCCCTAGGGGCCCAAACCCTTCCTAAACAGGAATTCTGAGCCTCTACCCCCCCCCCCCCCGAGAAATGGAACTTAAACAATAAAGTGACAAGTTTCTTTTAGCAGAGGTATGGCTAACTGCATAGTGACTTTCGCCTTGCCCTAAAACAAGATTGAAAGCCAAGGAAAAATGCCTCAGCCCCCTTCACCATTTAGGATATCTAAGGCAGGAGTCCTTTCCATGAGCCCAGAGCATGAGCAAAACCTCTGAATCCTCAATTCTGGGAGCTAAGACATGAGCATCTCTCATTACTCTGGAATAAGACAAGACTAAAATCATTAAACTTAAGAAGAGCAAACCACCCAAGGGGGCGGGCGCCCACCTCCTGTTCGCCTCCTTCTAGGACGACAGCTTCACGCACTGCTTGGGCAGGGAGACAGCGTCAGCCCTTCCACCCTACATCAGAGATCACTCTCACAAACCACGTGGTCCGGCAAAGAACAGACAAAGAAAAACGATGAGCCCAGTCTACAGGAAACCACCTCAGGAGAAGGCCAAGAACTCATATGTCCTGTATGTTACCACCGGTTACTTCCTAGGGAGAGATGGGGAAGCTTAAAGACCACCATCCAGCAGGTACATCTAGCTGGGATACGTACAACCCACCATGTGGCAGCTTCCTCAGAAGGGGCAGATTAGTTCACTCGATCCTCCCCACGGAAGGAATGGTGCATATCAGGTTCTTTTTTGGAGACTCGACTCTCCCAAACCACACTCGGCCACTGGCCTCCGTGTGGCGCCCCTGCCACCTGCACCCTGCGGCCAGGTCCCTCTAGAGAGCCGACTGTCAGAGAGCGCGGCAGGGCCAGAGTCTCAGCAGTCAGGCGGGGAGGAGGTGATGACCGCAGGGGCCTTTCCCCCACGGGGACAATGACACAGCCGGGGAGGAGCCCGCCTGGGAGCTGGGCTGGGCCGATCTGACCGCGCGCCACTCCTCGCTTCCTTTTCTTCTCCTGTTTCCTCTTCCTCTCAGAACTACTTTTAAGAGTTTTTTACATGCGTCTCCCAGATGCCTCTCCTCCCTGCCTGAGGCATGGGGACAGGAGGCTGAGCACACACCTGGCCACTTCACAGGTGCTTCTGCGAGTGGAGGGGACATTCCACAAAGGAGCAGCTCCTGGGACCCACACAGCTGGAGGGCACAGCCAGGGATGACAAAAAGGCAGGGTTTCCAGCCAGAGGGGACGGAAGTTGGAAGACGGCTCCAGAGAGCTTGACTGTGTGTGTGCTCTTCTGAATCTGCATCTAAACAGCCGCTGAACTCGTTTCCCCACCACTGCCCTGGGATGGAGGTGCTGTCAGAGACGCAGGTGCTGAGAGGGCTCGGGTCACCACAGGTGCGCGGGGAGGATGCAGGTGGCCAGGCTGCTCCACGGCTCACGTCCTTCCTCGGGGCCGCAGGGTGAAAGGCTCCGTGACCCTCTTCATGTACAGATGAGCAAAGGGAAATGAGGAGGGTTCAAGCGCTGGTCCGGGGGCTGAGCGCTAGTCCCAGAGAGGGCTGGCTGCATGCAGTCTGAGCCTGAGCCCCGACCTCTCTCTCCAGGCAGCCAGCAAGCCGACCTGCTCCTTCCACAAAATCTGAAAAGCTGCACACGTTCAGGACTCACAGGGCCAGAGAACGTGGTCACTGCTTGTGAGTATTTCTGCCATCTTTCCTTTTAAATGAAAAACAAAAACCAAAAAACAAGCCTGTTTTTACGTAGAAACACTTTCCCTGGATTCCGTGTGCTGCCTCAACTCCACAGTGCCTGCCTGCGGACAAGGAGCCAGAGGCCCCGAAGGATTAAGTGGCTTCCTGGGATGTTATGTGACTCAGACAAACAGCCAGGGTCCAAAATCAAAGGCCCCTGTGTCTCCGGCCACAGCTCTGGGCCCTAGCCAGTCTGAGTGGGTCCCTGCGAAACATGTGACCTGGCAAATGGACGGTGCCATGGGCTGCCCAGCTTCTCCGCGGGCTCCCTGCAAGTGAGCTCGCCCAGGCAACCCCGCACTTGCCCGCGATTGCATCTGAGGATATAAACCAAACACGGGGAGGGAGGGGTGCCCGTCGGCAACTCGCGGTGGCGCTGGGACAGTCTTCCCTGTTCTGTAAAAAGGCCAAAACACATCTCCTACACTCTCTGCAAATGGCAGATTTCCTTAGAGAACGGGGACTTGGAGGAACCCTACGAATACTTCAGGACGTTGTGCACATCCTACCCGTCAACAAAAGCAGATTCAGAAATGTCAAACACACGTTCAAACTCCTATTCGGGGACGGAAGGAAAACACACTGTTATTTGTAAAATCGGTGGCCAGGCAGCCTGAGCCATCGGCCTGGACGGTCGTCCCCTCTGACCGCCGGTGCGCGGCCCTTCCCCACTGCTGGGACTTCACCGTCTCCCACCTGGGCGAGCAGAGCCGGGCCTCACCTGTGAAAGCACGCGTGGCCTGGAAGCCAGCTTCCTGCATACTGCTCCCGACAAGCCTGCGCCACTCGCTGCGCCGTCCGAGGAACCGCGGGAGGCTCAGGTCACTTCCATCCTAGCCTGTCCGAGTCCATTGTGCGGCCGGGCCGGCCTCGGGGCACATCCGCGGACCTGCCCGCTCCCGCTCGGCGCTCAGCCGTCCAGCCAGGGCGCCGAGGCCATGGCGCGGCCGCCGGGGTGTCCGCCGAGCCGCCGGCCTCAGGGCCTGGCCCGCGGCCACTCTGCCCGCATGCTCCAGGCTCGGTTGCCGGCGCTCTGCGTGGTCTGTGCCCGGCTCCCCTCGCGCCGCCTCTGAAAGTGAAAAGAAAGCGATCACTTTCCTGATGACCCGCAGAACCGTGAAACCAGTAGGCCCGCAGAGGCTGAAAAGGAAGGGTCACCTGCACCGTGCGCGGGCACCGGGGAGCGCCCACCACCTGCGCCCTGGACACCGTGGTGGCCACCGCTGGGGATGTCCAGTGGCCCTCGCCAGTTACTCCAGGGAGCATCACCTGAGGAAGAAACGCGTTTCCCAAGCCCATCCCGATGTGGCAGGAGTGCGGTCTGCCAGGAGTCGAAGCTATGATCCGCCACTGGACTCCAGCCTGGACAACGGAGCCAGACCCTGCCTCTACAAAAAGGAAAACGAAGAAAAAGCAGTGAGGTCTGCGCTGTGGCGTGTGTCTGCTTTGGTCAGCACTCCAGGAAGGGAAATCAGACTCCAGGCAGCAGTTTTAAGAAGTGATTCTTAAGTGGGAAGCAAAGGCCCACGTTAATCTTTCAATGAGAATGGGAAGGAAAAGTAAATTTAATCTATACGTTCGCTGCCCCATGTATTACATTATAATAGCAGCATTTCGCAAAACCCCTTTCAGCTATTTTAATGTTGTTGTATTGTATATGAAGCAATGCTAACAAGAATGTTAGACACTCAAAGAACTAGATTTTTAAAACAGAATCCTGAATATCAATCTCCAATACTGGGGACAAGAAACCTTTTTCCCATTATCACTTCATCCTAATCAATTTATAACCAATTTGTGGAAAATGTAACCTTATTCCTCTTGTTCACCATCAAACTAAAGAAGAGAAAAGAACTTAAGAGAACAGAGCACAGACCAGAAGGAACCCTTACGTTAACAACCTCATGCAGCCGTAAGTATAACTAGAAGGCGGTAAAGTAAAACATCACTGATACAGACTAATTATAAGGAGTGCCTTATAAACTAGTGAAGTACTTTAATTATGCTAAGAAACTCAATTGTATTGTCCTCATGTGTCCACGGTAACAAACTCAGTTAACAAGCTACAGCCCAGTAGGAGTCCTTAAGTTTAATAAATAGGTAGAATTTTGTTTTAATTTAAAAGCTCAATTATTTATGTAATGGTGGCTTTGAAGCACTTGAAAATGTGAGGAATATTTCTTATCTTCTCTGATTTTAAACATTCCACCTAAAAATGAGAGCACACATAGCACCAGCACCGCAGGTCCTGCATCACCTTCGAAAGTAAACCAATCCAGTGCACTTCAGCCATCAGCTTCGGGAAATGGAGCTCACCCTGCGGGTGAAAACAAAGGCCCGACTGGCCTAAAACCTTGATTTTTCTCTGCCCTTTCCTATGATGCTTTCAGTGCACAGATATGCTAGACTTTATTTATTCTCTTTCTCTGAACTCAGAGAAAACCGAACCATGGTGAGATTTTTGTTGTAGTTGTTTTATTGTGGTGTTTTTGTTTCATTTTGTTTCACTGCAAAGTTATGCGACCTCACTTTTTAAAAAATAAAATTATCATAAGGAAACAACAAAGAGACAATTAGGAGAAAATATTTGCAAATACATTTCATAAGGGGCTAACATCCAAAATATATAAGGAACTTACACAACTCAATAGCAAGAAAATAAATAATCCAATTAAAAAGCGAGCAAAGGATCTGAATAGACATTTCTCAAAAAAAGACATGAATGGCAGACATATATATGAAAAAATGTTCAACATCTCAAATCACCAGGGAAATGCACATTAAAACCACAATGAGGTATCACCTCACACCTGTTAGAATGGCTATTATCAAAAAGACAAAGGATAAGAAATGTCAGAGAAGATGCGGAGAAAAGGGAACCCTTATACACTGTTGGCGGGAATGTAAATTAGTACAGCCATTATGGAAAACAGCATGTAGGTTCCTCAAAAAACTAAAAATGGAATTACCATGTGATTTAGCAACACTACTTCTAAGAATATACCCAAAGGAATTGAAATCGGTATGTCGAAGCGGTACCTGCTCCCCTGCGTTCCCTGCAGCACTACTCACAATAGCCAAGGTACGGAACCAGCCGCACTGTCCACGCATGGACGAATGGATAAAGAAATGTGGTACTACACGCAGTGGAATACTACGCAGCCTTTGAAAGGGAGGCAATTCTATCACGGATGAACCTGGAGAACGCTGCACTAAGCGAAGTAAGTCAGGCACAGAAAGGCAACTACTGCGTGATCTCACTTACACGTGGAATCTGAAAGAGTGGGTGTCAGAGAGTAGAAAGGACTTACCAGAGGGTGGGGGAGGGGGGGAGAGAGATGGGAAAAGGGAAGATGTCCCTCAAAGGGTACAAAGTTTCAGTTAGACTGGAAGAATAGTTTTAGTGATTACTGCAGTGCACGGTGACCACAATTAATGACAATGTATTACATATTTCAAAATTGCTGCGGGAATAGGAATAGATTTTAAATGTTCTTACCACACGCAGAAAAATGATAGGTTGGTGAGGTGACAGATATGTCAATTAGTTTGGTTGAATCTTTCCAGCATGCATGCGTATATCAAACATCACATCGTACCCCATATATATGCAATTAGTATTTGTCAAAACAATTTTTTAAATAAAGTTCGCGTACATTCCACATTTCAAATGGTATGAGAAACACTGAGGCCAGCATGCACAGAAATAGAAGGAGTAACCGGCGTCCAAGTCTCCTCTCACCGGTTTCGTCAGCCCCACCAATGCTCCCCCCGCTGACGGGGTAGAAGACAGGTGTGCGGAGGCGCGCGGCAGGCGCTCTGGGGTGTGAGGCGCGGCCCCAGCCAGGACAGTGGGGCACACCACATGGGGTCCCAGCCAAGGCAGGAGAGATGCAACTGTTACCTCGTCCACGGACACGTGCATATTCCCACGCACACTGCGTCTCCGCACACGTGATTTTCAGGTTAAAGTGAAATGTTTTCTTCCTGGCTGCTAAGAGCATAGACAAGATAGATGCCCTTTCTAGAAATACAAAACAAAGAGGTGCAGGGTCCCAGAGCCTGCGGTCTTTGTTCTGCTCAGTGAGGGATCCCGACCATCCAGAACAGGCCGGAACCAGCAGCGCTCAGTAAGCAAGTGTCCGGTGACAGGCTGCGCAGAGGCGGGCGTTGGGTCCTAGAGAAAACTCCACCAGCCAGTCCAGCCCATGAGCAGAGGCCCGCGGCGCCATTCTCAACAGGACATGGGCTTTATCATTCAGGAACCAGCCAGCAGCCAGCACGGCCATGCTGGACGCCCGCAGGGCAAACACTCGGAAATGTAAGAGGTGCAGAAGCCGAACAGATGGAGCCTTGTCTGCGGGTCCCTCCTATCCTCCGCTCTCGCGCCTCCTGCCTGTGAGTCGCCACTCAGCCTCGTGGTCTCAGCCCGCACGACCCTCCTCAGAGATGCTTCCTTGACAGTCCCCAGCTTAGGTCCAGACCGTGCCACACAGCCTCCAGCACCCTCTGCAGCCGCGACTCCATGCGGGAGTCCTGACAGCATCACATCCATCTCTCCACAAGCACCATGAAGGTAAAGACAGTGACCGCTGGTCCTCCTGTCCCCTTGGCACCCAAGACCCTGCCGGAGCCCGGCAGGCACTAGGATGAGTGGATGCAGGCAGCTGCGCTAAGCTTCCCTTAGCGCTGTAGCTAGCACAAAGGCAAAGCGGTGCACAGAGGAGGGCTTAGCAAGCATCTACAAAACAAACCCACCCGGGCCATGACTGACAAGTGGCACTTCCCAGGGGGAGCTGCCATCCTCGGCTCTGCTTAGCTCGGGATTTTCTGCTGGGAGAGGTCTTCCCACCACCCCAATGTCGACGGGAGACGGTGACCACAGGTGGTGATCCTGCTGCACTCACACTTCCCAGGATGCCCTATCCAGGAACGGTCTTGAGAAGCCATTGAATTAAATCCCCTCTGACCACAGACGGAAAGCTCTTCCCCACTGAGGCGGGATAACTAGGCCCCGACCACTCGCGTGGCGTCTCTGCCCAGCCACAGTTCTCCCACACTGCTGCTGAGCCTCAGGGAGTTCCCTAACCTCAGGGACCTAGATCAAAGGAAAAAAGAGAGAAATAATAAAGAGAGAAGGAGGTAACCCACCCAGGACACGAGGTCACATTTAAGAGCCATCCCCGCCCCCAAGGCAAGCACGCTGCCATCATTCTCTCTCTCTCTCTCTCTCTCTCTCTCTCTCTCTCTCTCTCTCTCTCGCGCGCGCGCACACACCCACACACACACACACACGTACACACATGCACAGACGATCTGTTTATACGGGAAAGATGGGCAGGACTAACCAGGAAATAAATTAATTCAATATTGCACTTGAAAAAGGTCATTAAGTCCCTCCCATAACAGAGCAACAGTCACTAAGGAAATAGAGCACGTCAAACGGAAAAACACCCCGAAGGAAGGGACATCTTCTTAAAACACGAACACTCACAAAACTAACCAAGTGAGCTGTAGAACATGCTCTGCCACTTGTTCACAAAAACTTACACGGAATGCTGTTCTCCTCGGAATCATTTGGGGATGAAAACTTAACTGCGTTTCTATCATAGCTTTCATAAAAAGACACCATAAAACACATGCAATTCAGGAAACATGAGGGTCACATACTGGGCACAGAAGCCAAACCTAACAGAGAAGTGAAACCATCTTTCCTCCAAAATCAAATGACATTCAAAAAAAATCGCGGTGCTTGCAGAGTCAGCGCTGCAGTTTCATTTTTTATGTCCTCTTGCTGTGGACGGACTGTTTCCCCAGTGGAGTGGCGGTTGCCTAGGTGATGGCCAGACTGAGCAGCAGCGGCTCCGGGACGGTGGCGCTCAGGGCTGAGGCCAGGCCTGCGGTGACGGCCCCTCACTTCCGCACTCACCAGGAAAGTTCCAGGGAGAAAGGAGCGCTGACCAATGAAGACATCGTTCTAAACCTTGGCAAACTGAGGCCCTGCTGCAAATTTCAAAAATAAAAATTGACAACGTCTGAGAGTTGTACTGTACCACGTACCACATCTCAACCTACTGGCTGGTTCGTGCAAGTTCAAAGTGGCAAAGGACTTTCAGGAAGACAGACGTGAGAAAAAGTGGGGAAAAGAAATCGGAGGAGCCATTTCTGACTTGAACTGGAATCAGGTGTCACCTGGGAGAGAGGCGCCACACTTCTCCACAGGAGCTCCTCTGCCCTCTGTGCAGACAGTTTAGACCTTGGCAAGGGCCCGTCGGTCTCAAGATCTCCCGACAGTAGAATAGGAGGCCCTACGAAAAAACACAGCCCCCGCCCTCCAGGCAGTGGTGGGCAGAGAGCCCAGGCGGGGCCCCACCCCACTTCTGGTCCCCTTGAGGAGGTGAAACTCAAGGTTCTTCAATCCGAATATTCCCCTGCGGCCACACCTCTGGCCAAGGGAGAAAAGACAACGTGCATGAAGAGGGCACAGGACGCAAGCACAGAAAATCCTGACAGGAGCACGCCTGAGAACGGGTTAGAGAAACGGGCTGCCTGCAGCCAGGCGAGACTGAGCGGGACTGTTACGAATTCTGCACGACACATTTCATGTCTGGATTTGGGGTGTAAGATGGTATGTGGCTTCTGTAACACCAGCTCCAAGCCGTCCTAACGCTGGCAGTTCCGTGGGCCCTGGTTACCTCTGCCGTGTAAGGCAGGGCCTCTTTAGGTCACTGGTTCAGGAAGTGAGCACCAAACCCAAAACACGAGATTCAAAGACACACACCAGCCGCAAACAGGAAAAGCAGCGATTGTGTTAGCACGCCCTTTAAATGTCACCTTGGCAAACAGAACACTTGATAAAGGCTGAAAGACCTACAGTCTGAGGCTTTACTCAGACCAAGTGGGAAAAACTTCTCCCCAAAATAAATAAATAGGACAACTGTCCTTAACAAATGAGTAAGTCTGTAATTATCAGCTCATAATCTGGGAAGGGGGAAGCCGGAAGGAGCCAACTGCCTGGCCCCCGCATTCCATGGGGAGAACACCTGGAGGCTCGGGGAGGGGAGGGAACAGCCGAAGGTGCGCGCAACGGGGAGCAGGAACCAGGCCCAAGCTCCAAATCCCACTGTCCACGCGCATTGGCCAAAGGAAGCAACTGGCTCTGGGAGGCAGGGCCTGGCACGCCTGTGCCATCCTGTGTGCTGGGAGGCAGGGACTACTGAGACAGTTGCCACCTTCCGGGGCCCCTGCCAGGCCACGCCCCCCCATCAGCTAGCACGAGAGAAAAGGAAAGGCTGGGCTCAGCACAGAGGCTGGTGACCCCGGGGGGGATGTGCACTCGAAGGTCACCCGACCTGGTCTGAGCGCAGCACAGATACTCGCCTGCGGCCACCAGCTCCTGGCCCTGACTCTCGTTGTGAGTGAGCGAGACACACCACAGCAGGTGCAAGGGCTGCTGGACCGGGGCTGGGCTCCAAGATGCTCCACACCCCAGTTCTCCCCACCCCATCTTCTTCAGATACAATCAGCTTAAAACAGACATGACAGACAGACAAGAAGAGGTCACACGTGGGCCAGCAAGTGTGAGCAGAAGGCAGGGGCGTCTCACTCTTTGGTTGGAGAAGAGAACAGGAACCGACAAGCTGTTTGCACGAGACAGTCGTGTCCCCCTTGCCGAGCCACTCCTTGCTGTCCGCTCGTGGCAGGCGTCCGTGTGACACCTGTGCGACCCTAGGTCTTCCCTGATCTCTCGCCTGCACCATGAAAGCTGCACCTCCTCACTCCGTATTTCCACAGCTACTTGTGGGGTCATCACTCTGCCCAGGCACTATTTTAGTTCCTGAGGGGTCTGTGTCTTCGCATCTCGTCTGTCTCTGGAGGTGCTTCTGGACGTTTCCTGACCATCCTCAGCTTTGATCACGGGGACTGGAATACAGCAGGTGTCCCATAAATGCTGGTTGTACTGCACTGAATCATATTTGAGCCTCAGCAGGATCAGCTCCTTTTCAATCTACTGCCTCTGTCTGCGCCAGCTGCACAAAGGCCCAGGGCGCCACGCGAGGAGGCAGCGGCTGGGGGAGCCTGGAGGTGCCCCCGCGGCGAATCCTGGCTGGGGGCTTGCTGCACGGGCCGCACCCAGCCTACGCCTCCCAAAGGTGCTCGAATGGGCTGAGAACGGAAGTCCAGGCTCTGACCACCTTGAGTTCGCCTCATTCTAGGCTATGTGTGACCTGGCCGGTTACTTAACTGCCCTCCCCCACCGCCCCCCGTGAGCCTCAGTTTCCTCAGCTGTAAGACAGAAGTAATGATGGCGCCTGCCCCACGGTCACCATGCACACGAGCGAGTGCGTACAGACACCCGTAAGTGCTGAGGAAATGACAGTTGCTACCACAGCTTGCTCCGCAGATGACGGGCAACAAAATCGTGTCTTTGAGAATGTGCCCCGACCCCAGCCTCTTCCGGTTCTTACCGGACCTCATCGGATACAACATGGCATTTAACTCACAGTTCCTCAGTTGATTTGTCTTGATTTTTTTTAAAAAGTTCTCAAGAGATAAAAATCAAAGCTCAAAATCATTCCATGTCAGCTAAAATTAACAACAGAGAGAAAAAACAGGGGAAAGGATACAAAATTAGAGAAAATGTGTGGGTGAGGTTTTTGGTATGAAATGCGGTAGAAAAGTAGAAGAGAAAAAAGTGACAGAAAAGAAACTTGCCTTTAAAAGGAAAGAGATAGGGTCTCTTGATATTCAATTGTGGTTTTTTTCATGTTTTCATACTGAAATATCAAATTAAAAAGCAGCAGTAGAAAGGAAAAGGTAAATTTAACCAAGGTTTTACATCCCCTCGTCAGAGAGTAACCGTGCAGGTCCCGTCTGCCGTTCTCCTGTGCTCTCCGGGTCGGTCTGTCCCCTCCGTGAAGTGCCGACTCTCTGAGTCCTCACGGGCACTTCTCAGGGTTCTCCCGCCCCAGAGACTCTGTCCAGAGAGGACACCGCCCGGCCCTGGGGACCTGGGAGCTCAGCCCCCTCGCAGGGCGGGAGGTGCCGGAGCAGAACTGCCAACGCTTTCACGCCAGTGAAAACTGATCAGCAAAAAAGCAGCCGACGTCCCCGCAGGATGAGTGACGTGCAGCATCTCCATCCCGCGCATTCGCAGAGCTTCCCCACGCGTCCCGGGTTCACTCCAGACCAGCTCCGCGTTCGCCTCCCAAATCAAAGCACAAGGGGACGCGGCGACTTTCCTCAAGTAGTTCTGTCTTGTTTGCTCACATTCGTTTTCTGAGAAATATATTCCTTTAGGATGAAAAAAACTTTCCATTTTATAATTTTTCACAACTCAATATCCAGTTTGATATGGGTGGTAGTGGGTAGAAATACTCCAATCATACTTTTCTTTGATATTCCCAAGGAAAAGTCTGTGTTGTCTGCGGCAGGCTTGGGGGGTGGGAGGCGGCGGACGGGCTGCGGAGACCCGGGGCCTGCGCGGCTCTGCCCTGCGCCGGGGAGGCCGTTGTTCCGTGTAATTTAGTGTCAGCGCAACTGCGGGCCCCACGCACTCACACCGCTCTCCAGGCTGGTTAGCAGTTTGCCCTCCGGCAAAAGCAAGACTTCTTCCTGCCTGAATACACTCCCTAAGACAAAATTCAGGATAAGTCCTTCACCTCTGGAGAGAGGAGGCGGTTCCTATCGCCTGCAGAGCAGACACAGACCCATCCCATGTCTTCTCGGCTCCGCACTTACTAAACTTCCCTTCAACCACTCTACTGTTTCTCTTACTGAAGGGAGCCAGAGAAATAACATGCAATTAATCACGCACCATCCTAGGAAAATCATGGGTTCTACGACCATGCTGGGGAACCCACAGGTTCTCATACAAAAGCTAAAAGACAATCTCCAGTCCAGCCTTCCAAGAATGACCTGGAATTCAACCAGCACAGCCATCACTGAGGCATTCCAAATTATGGAAACAGAAGTCGCTTGGCCCAGTCAGTCAGTGTTGGGGGAACAGCTTAAGCTCATCGCAGAAATCCAAGGAGATGAACGTTTCCGCAGACGTCTGAAGAACATAATACAAAATGGTACTGTCTGAGGCTGGCCCCGGAGCTGATGTCATCGGCAGCAAGCGGCCCAAGAGTGTAACAAACAAGTCTCGGTGGTGACTACATATGATAATGGAAGCTCCATCTGCGCAAGGAGATCTGCGCACACCAAGCCTTTTGACAAGCAGTCCTGATTCCGTGTGTATCAGGGAAACACCAACAGAGTCCTGCCACCTGGAAGGTTGGACGAGACAGGGCCGTGACAGTGCGTCTGTCCTGAGCAGCTACCGTAGGGGGCAGGGGACCGGGGGAGGCGGCCTGGTCTGCAACTAATAGGGCTGCACAAACCCCACCGCTGTGTGTTCCGGAGGCCTCCGGCCAAGCAGAAAGCGTTCATTAGACCAATTTCCGCTGCCTTGGTAACAAGGCCATGCGTGTGCTCTTACACAGGGGAGGCAAAGGAGAGTTATTCATGGGGAAAATACCAGACAGGCAGTGGTGGCGAGAGACCCTCCTGCCAGGCAGAACCGGCCCCTCCAGGACCGCCCGGTCGGAGCAGGCGCTGGCAGCACCCGAGGCTGCGTGTTTGCGGGGCTTTGAAAGTGCCGGCGGCAGCTCCGGAAGCAGCTCGTTCTGAACGTGTACTCGCCCTGGCAGGAGAGGTCGCCGCACGTGCTTGATGCTGAGTGGATCTGTCCTACACATCCACCGAAAGGTCCAGGCAAGAGAACTCCTGCGATGCCAAAGAAAGCCACAGGGCTCCGGCAGCAAGAGGGAATTTTAGCCACCCACTCCGGAACCTGGCGTCGCTGTCCACGGTGGCTACACAGGGTGGGAGAGACCTTTCGTGGTCGAAGTGTACACAGATCTCGCCAACCTGATGGCAGACTTGCTCTGCATTTGGAATCGTGTCTTCTTTAGTTTTTCCTTTTTCCCTCTCAAAATCGAGTCCTCACTTAGTCCCTAGAGTCAGCAAGCAGGAGCTGACCTGCAGGACAGGCCTCAGCACACCCCTTCGGACAGAGGCCAGGGACCCCAGAGCTGAGGGGACATGTCAGAGCTGACAGGGACCGTCCCACAAGCGACAGCAGCCCATCCCGTTCCCTCCTCCCACTGCCTGATGGAGAAAGGCAGTTCTTCAAAGGTGAGAATGAAGACCCGATTCCGTTCCTCCCGGGACAGTCAGCTGGTGCTGCTTCTCACCGAGATGCCCTCTCTAGGCCAGTGTCCCCCAGATATCCACGTACCCCACACAGTCACCAAAACTAGTCTATCCATTTTGACTTAAAAACTAAATACACTGATGAATACATATGCAATAGGGAGAAAACATAAATAAATACCCAAGGCCAAGGCTGAAGAGCAAAGAGCTGGCTGGTTGGAGGAAACGATGAAGAGAGAGGTGTGGGGTGGGGTGTTGATGGGGCCCCCACCACTCGACAGGCCACTGTCATCATGGGCTCTGTGGTCCCCCTCAGCCCCAGCAGCCGCTCGCTTCACGGAGGCGCTGCACTCAGAGGGCAGGCCTAGCCTGGGGTCTTACAGACTGGGGCAGAACATCAACTCCGCTGGGCAGCTCACCCAACCTTCTCTGCCTGTGACATGACCTCTCTGAGCCTCAGTCTCTTCCTCTGTAAGATGGGGCGTTAATATCACCGCAAGGCAGTGGTGACCACCAAACAAGAAACAGAAAGGCACGTGCATCACGCCAGGACTATGAACAGTCCTGAACAGGCCTCCAGAAACGTTGAGGCCTGTCCTTCCCATGGAGTGACGCGGCCTGCAGCCCCCAGCACTCTCTCAGAGGAGAGCCACGTGGGACATGCGGTCAGCCAGGGGGCAAGAGGGTGCCGTTCTTTGCACACGGGGAGGGGAAGGGAAAAAACCGAGCATGGTGATCCATCCCAGTAAACTCCACTCAGAAAGTTCAATCTAGGGATCGCTTAGATTAGAATTTAATATTTTCATCTTCACATAATAAATAGGTCAGCGTCAGGTGAGTGTTGCTTTTTCCTTACTGCTAACCCAAGCCTCCCATCTACCTTGGACAGCCAACCTGCCCTGCTCACCTGGGCCCTCTCACTGTGGGATCCTCATTTGTACCCCGAGACACAGAGCCAGCGCGAGTGACTGCACAGTGACAAACCGCAGGGCCTCCCGCGTCGGAGAATCACTCCCACTGAAATGACTCATTGCCTCACTTACTTTGAATAAAAACATGTTATTGTGTTCAATAAAACCAAACATGAAATAATAGCTAAAGCTGGCAGTTACATAACTTATATCAACACCTAAAAAATGGCTTCCTGGAGGAAAAGGGAATTAGCGGCATCTTCAAGGATATGTTAAGACCTCCCTCTTTCCCGCCGGCCTCCCCTGCAGCCAAGCAGTGGCGGTGTTCAGAGCCGCAGGGACCCCCGGCCTCGAAGCAAGCGTGCGCAGAGCAGGGCAGGTTTTCAGCGAGGACGGATGCTGCCATCAAAATCTAAAAGCAGTCTAGCTGCTCCACCACCATCCCCTTCCCTTCCCGTTCCCATGGAAACAGACCGCAGATCGCCAAAAACAGGGTAAAGATAGCGCCGTGCCCAGTTTCCCCCTGCAATCTGTTTCCATGGCAACGGGAAGGGAAGGGAGTGGAGGCTGGGCAGCTAGATGCCTGCAGACCTCCACCCTGGCGCCGGCCCAGGGCCTGCAGGCCTCCCGGGCTCTTCGGGAAGGAAATGCCCACTCAGGGAAAGGGAGGCTCACAGACGCTGGACTGTGTCACAGAAGCCAGCTGCAGACTTCCAGACACACACCTGGCAGGTGATTCGCCTTCTCCAACAAATGTCCCTTCAGCCAACCAGAGATGATGCACTTCAGAGCAGTGGGTCCACACGTGGCTGGGCAGCAGAACCGCCCCAGACCTACCGAGTCGTACCTCGGGGGGCTGGGGGCCAGGACGTCACAGTGTTTCACGAGCTCCAAGGGGATTCTGATGCACAGCCGTTCTGGGAAGCCGAAGACCTACAGCAGAGCTCGTGCAGGTTTCAGGTGCCTGTGACCTCTGGGGGACCCTGGGAACAGCGGAGCTGGGCCAGCAGGCCTGGGCGGGGCCTGAGAGTCTGTCTTTTAAGCAGCTCCCAGGGGATGCTGATGCTGCTGGTCCTTGGCCCACTTCTGTGTAGCGAGATTCTGGACTCCAGGGGCTTTGGTTCTAGAATCCTCTCCACATGCCAACGGAGGAGACCGCAGCCAATCCTGCAGCAGCGGCCGCTCCACCTGCGGCCGCAGTCCGCACCCGGCCCAGGCCCTGACGGAGACGCGCTCTGGGCCGAGGAGGACACAGGCACGCTGGCGTCACTCCCCCACCCCTCTCTCTGCCCCCCGAGAGGACCGTGTGGGTCAGAAGGTAACAGAGCAGCCGCAATTCATGTCTAATCATCAGGCAAACACGATCGTCTCCTCCAAATCTGATTTCTCTCAGAAAGGCAAAAGCAAACTCCGCATGGCTGAGGATCAACTAGCGGTGGAAAATGTGTGAAATACTTAGAAAACATTTATAAACACGGGCATGTTACAAAGAAGAATGGAATAGTCCACATGTCATTTTAAAAGAAATGAGAGAGAATTGTGGAAAACCCTTAAAATTTATTTATTTATTATTAAAAAAACCTCAAGTAGCATTAAAATCCATATTCTAAATGAAAATGTGTAGGGTAAGAGTAGACTCCATATTTCAACTAGAAGTACGCAGAATAAAACAAAAGTAATGTTTATTGCTATACTGAACCGCAAAACCACGTAAAATGTCAGTGTAGTATTCAAAAGCAAGTTACGGATTTTCTATTTTAAGAAATAGCTATTTAGCTTAAATACAAAAAGGGAGATATTTCAGTTTGTTTCATTAAATACACTTTATATCTCCCTCAAAAAGCATACATTATTAATCTTTGAAAATTAAAATATGAGCAAAGATTTCAACTACAAATCATTGAATTATGTTACCAGTTTACTTGAAAAAATAATCTTCTGATTCTAAAAATGTAAAAGAGGAAAAATCAATTATTTGATTAGTCAGCACACAAGCAACAAAGATAGCGGGTGTTTTGCACAGCCCTGTTGCCGCGAGCAGCTGAAGAAAACATCCACCACAGTCTGTGACGCACATTTTCACTCCACCGAAGCAAAAATACACACAGATATTTATACATGTGTGTATAATGTCACACACGGACTTAAAAAAGCCATGAGTTAGTGTTGAGACCCTGTTGCTTTTTAGGTTCCCAACGCACACGAAGCCAGAGCACTACAACTGCTGCGATGAGAACATGAGATCAAAACAAGGGATCTCTGCCTTCGCCGAGAAGACAAACATACACAAAAAATAACAAATCAAACAGTTGTGGTAGAAGATGCCAAAGGAGCGTGAGCTGTTAAAAGCTCCATTAAAAATGATAAAAATAATTGGGAATAAATGCAGAGACGTGCTTACACCCGGCGACACTGAAATCTGTTAGTCTGCGAGACCCTCGCCAGAAAGTCAGTTGTTGATATTTATTGCGTACGTGTGTTTACTTTGTGTTTGCATGAACAAGCAACTGGAGCACAGTCAGCAAACTTCTGCGAAGGGCCAGATGGCAAACAGCTTTGAACACGGCCACACAGTCTCTGTCCCTGCCCGGCAGCTCTGCCGCGACGCAAGCAAGCAGCTGCCGGCAGCGACACACAAACCACGGTGTGGCCACATTCCAATAAAACTTTATTGATACAAACACGCATGTGGCCGCTGCACCATAATGTGCCGGTCGCTAGATGGACTATCCCCTCCTTCTCAGGGAAGTGTCCTACTCAACATCCGTCCCGTTCTTCAGGGAAGGGCGGGGCGCTCGGCGACGCCTGCCTCGTCTCCATTTTTCAGTCACCCCAGAGGAGCGCCTGGACTCCCGACACCCCAAACCGCCAGCATTTCCCAGCTTGGATGCCAGCTCTGTACAGCTGCTGCTAACTGACATTAGTTGCCGTGTGCTGCTTGTGCGCTCTGTGCTTTTCTTGCATTTATCTTGTCTCCTTCACTTCATCTAACAGTCCCAACGACAAGACTTTTTTATTTGCATTTCCCCTTAGAAGCTTAGTGTTCAGCAAAAGATGCTGCTGACAAACAAATCCTCCTTTTCTCCCAAAAGGTACGTAAAAATATGGCTAAACAGGGAAAAATATCCTTACAATTTTTTTTCTCTACCTTCAAAGCAACTGTGGCACAGAGAAAAAGTCTCCAGTCTACCCTACAAAGGCCAAGTGCATGATGAACGTGTTCAGGAGAACTTCCTAACGGCAGAGGATGGCCTTATCGGCTGGTGTCCCCAGCAACTACATGTGGCCATACTTACTGAGTACAACAAAATATAAAACTGTAATCAATTGTACTGAGAATGAAACTATTTTTTTACATTGTAACAGAATCAGGGAGTTTTGGAATTAAAATTCCTTTGAGATATCATTCACTTTAACGCATTGTCCCATGTAAGTAGAAATCTCATGTAGAGACAGATAACTTTAGAAGTTATACAGAGCTGGGTCAAGAACACAGTGTAAAAAAATGGAGTAAATCTAATGCTCTTTTAAACATGATACAGAAATTCTGGCAATTGTGTAAGAAATACTATGACTCTTCCCTCATAAATAAAAATGTGGCCAGGCGTGGTGGCTCACACCTGAAATCCCAGCACTCTGGGAAGCTGAGGCGGGAGGATCGCTTGCACTCAGGAGTTTGAGAACAGCCTAAGCAAGAGCGAGACTCCGTCTCTACACAAAATAGAAAAAATTAGCCGGCCATGGTGGCGCCTGGAGTCCCAGCTACCCAGGAGGCCGAGGCAGGAGGATCGCTTGAGCCCAGGAGTTCAAGGTTGCAGTGAGCTACGATGACGCCACTGCACCCTAGCTGGGGCGACAGAGTTGACACCCTGTCTCAAAATAAATAAATAACCAGATAAAAACGTGCATTAGTAAAAAGATGTTTGTTTCTTAATTTAGCAGTTCCTTAATTCTGGGTTCTGACGTGCTCGGTCTCCCCAGCAGAAGACATACCAGGAACTCCTCACGGTGCTTACACAGGAGAGCGCGACAGTCCACAGCCGCTCAGCACGGACAGCCTGCAGCGTGTGGAATGCTGCGCCTCCTGGGGCAGCCTCCCGCCTTCGAGGCACTGGCAGTGGCGCAACATCGCCCCGTGCCTCGGCCGCATTTTGCAGACCCGGCTCCTAATCCTGGTCTCTCCCTGGATGGTGCCCATGACGCCCCCGCGTGAGAGCAGCACGGGCGGCGACCCCGAGCTGCACATCCGGAGGAGCACGCCTTCCCCACGGCCCCCTTGCCCACTGGAACCCGTTTCTCAGACAGAGCACAGCCTCCCAGGAGCCACCTGGCAGCCTTTCCTGGACAGCAAAGGGAGGGATCGAGGAACGTGAAGGGGACACTGCCTACATCCCAGGACAGCGCAAGGCCCGAAAACAGTGGAGCCCACGGAGCAGTTCCAGGGTTTCTCTCGACCACTCTGGCAGAGCAGGAAACAGAAAGAGCATGATTGTCATTGCTCGGTGTGGGGTGTGTGTAGGTACCTGACAGAGCAGGTGCCGGGCAGGGTTGTATCCCACTGGACACAAGCACGACGGGTCAGCAAGGACGTCGACACAGTCTGCCCACTCAAATAAGGCAAAGGGAAAACCAGTTTTACAATAATATATGCACACGGGGCTTGATGACGGTGTCCACCTGAGTCCACCTGAGTCCCTGGGATGCACGACTTGGTCGCACGGGTCCCTCCCTGGCCTTTCCCCTCTGTGCCCGCCCCGCACAGGGATGGAGACACACGCCACATCTCTGCACCCAGGACGCTGTCCTACAGAACAATGCTTTTCAAACTTCGGATTGTAACCCATTAGTGTGCTGTGAAATTAGAGTGGGGGGTCATTACCAGTACATCCCAGGGAGTAAGGGCGAGCACTGTCTCCAGAGACCTCTGCACGGTGACGTGTGCACGCACACTGGCAGGTACACACGAGGTCACAGTGTGCTACTTCTTCCTATGAATCACAGTCATGACATAAAACCCATTTCCTACTAAGAAATACTGTGCCACGGACCCAGTTCCCTATGCTAGGGCCACTGTAATCAGGAATTCGATTAGTGCATTGGCTGAGCAATAAAAATGCCCACGCACTGACCACTCCACACGAATGAAGACGTATTCTAAGGGCAAGAGCTCAAAAACTCCCCAGAACCTCCCTCGGTTCCCCGCTGCAGGACTTGCTCCTGGGTGGCGGCCCGGCCAGGCAGCAGAGCTGGGCTGAATTACCTGTCCAGTCACCTGTGACTTGAGAGGAAACAGGAGGCGTGGCAGCCGGCATCTGACAGCATAAGCCCACTCCGTGTTCACTATTACAGAAGCCTGTCATCAAAAGAAAAGACCCTGGAGTGAAGCATACTTATCCAAAGAACTCGAAGCTCATCTTCGATACTTACCAAGAGGGAATCAGAGCCGTTATCGAGGGTGTGGGGGCGCGAAGCACTCCCTAAAACCACACCTGCTCAGACTGCTTTTCTACTTAAAATTCTCCAACGTCTCCCCTAGGCACTTAGGCCGCAGCGCAAACTCAGGAGCACCCATGGCCTCCCACCGTCCGGCAGCTGCTCCCTCCAGCCCCGTGGGGACCCTATAGCCAGCCCGGGCCATGGCCTCAGGCTCCCCCCACGCATGCCCCATCCTGCAGCACCTGGTACCTGTATCTTTTTCTCTTCTACCTGACACGTCCACACTGAGCCGCCGTGTTTTCACCCTTCTCCATTCTCCCTCCACCCGCTCAGGGTGGAAAGTCTCGACATCGACCAGCAGAGCCAGGAGAGGAGGGCAGACAGCTCCGAGGAACAGATTCGCCGTGCAAGGACCATCACAAATCACGGGCAGACACATCTTTGTCACGCAGACACCAAGTTATGCATGCATGCATGTGTATCATATGTTACATATCGCAGGTTACATATTTTACGTATGCATATAGAGTATAACGCGCACGTGCACACACCACTATGGATGTGTGTGAAACATACGTATTGATAATGATGAATTAAGGCGCAAGGGGAAAGTCATACACACTAGTTTCACCTCAACAAGATGACAAATCACCCCCAAATTCAAATAACTGACTCTGTGAAGTGTAATAAACACTGGACACAGCAGCTACCACAAGTGACAAACCCATCGCTGAGGAAGCCCCGAGCTTATGTCTGCAGTGCACCCCAAGGGCTCCCTCCAGGACACCTGCTGCCCCTCGCCCCCTCCTCCCAAGTCCTGCTCGTCCGCCTCGCCGGCCTTTGGCAGGAGGCCAGGTGGGCCTGTTTTGAAGGAATCAGGTGGGACTTAAGGACAGGAGCACCTGGCTCAGAGCATTCCAGCGGCGGAGTAAACCGTCTCCGCACCCACCCTGCTGTCCAGCCCGTGCCCACAGGGGGATCCCTTCCCACTGCAGGAGCCGCCCGGTCGGTACCGAGCGCACCTGGCCAGTGTTTCTAACTCGCTGTGTGAACCCGTCAGAGCCTGGCACCGCCGCAGATATGCCCGCAGAGCTGCAGAGCACTTTGGGAATCTTACTAAGACCTCAGCTCTCACAAACCGCAGCAACCCACAGGAAAAGACAGGGGCCTGCCGAGGACAGCCCACTGCTACCTACGCTCTTCTTTCGCACCCAGCAGCAGGTCGGGAGGGCCGAGGGTGTCCCCAAGACCCCTGCGCGCCCTTCGCTCTGACATCCCAGCCCCACTCCTGACCTGCCACACCTGGTTTCCCGAAGGACACCTGGTTTCCTGCCACAGTTGCTGTCTAAGCAACCTCTCTGTTCCTGCCCCCACCCCGTGCAATTCGGGGTAAAGGCAGGGCCCCGGCCCATCCTGCTGTCCCCGGGCCCTGCCACCGCGGCCTCCTGAAGCACAGCACTTCAGACAGACCCCTCATCCTGCAGACAAGGGTCGCGTCACCACTCCGATGGGCATTTCAAATACTATTTCAAATGCTAATGGCTATGTGCATTTGCTTCTCTGCACCACACACCGTCTCACAGCAGTGCTGAGGCTGCTCTTCCCCCAGTCAGGTGTGATAATTTTAGCCGCCTCTCCTCTGCAGACAGGTAAGACTGCAAGTTGGACTGTGGGAAATGTGATTCGGAGCTTCTCTTCCCACCTGGCAGCCAGCCTCTTTGTAGGGCACACACCTGGCTTCTGCGGCACCCTCGCCAGGAAAAGTGCCCTTGTCCGCCTGGGGGGCCAGCCAGGGCAGTGCCCAGATCTGCCCGGAGCGGTGCGGTTAGACCCAGCACTGCGACAGCAAACAATAAACAAGAACAGACCAAACAAAGGCCAGTTTGTCCTCCTACCCCTCCCAACTCAAATAGCTCAGAAACGGTGAAAACATAAACAGGATCTAAAAAAAAAAAGTACCAGGGCTTTGCCCAACAAACAAATTCAGATGAAAAGCGGTAAGGAGCTGGTGCCTGGCTAGGAGTGAGGACGGCCGAGTTCTCGGCAGCCTGGGCCCTGCCACCGTCCCCGTGACCCTGGACGACTAGTCCAGCTTCTCCCGCCTCCAAGGCCCTCAGGTAACGAGTGAGACGGAACCCGGAGCCTGCCAGAGTGTGCGACAGGAGAAATCGTTGTCGACGGTCTAGATGAAGTGCGAGCAGAACGCTGGCCACGTGCACCTTTCGAAAGTAAGGTGTTCCTGAGCAGCCTGGTCCCCAAAACCCCCGAGAACGTGCCCGGAGAAACCACCTCTGGAGCACGCGGCACACAGCAGGATCTCCCCGCAGGGACAGACGGACAGACTGACAAAATCAGAGCTGTTTCGGGTGGGAAGGTGTGTATGCCAACGTGGTTAATATTTGCTCAGTTTAAATATGATTTTTAAAGTTCAGCTCTGGTATCAGCTAGGCCGTGAGCAACCCCGGCTCTTTAGAGAGTGGCGCAGCTGCCACAGGCCGGGGGCAGCACGCGCCTCCCACGCCCATTCTCCTCCGGCACCAGCTCCTCACCCTCCCCAGACCCCCCAGCACGTCTGTTCTTCCTCTCTCATTCCTTCTTCCTCCTCGGCTCATCCCCTAAAGCACTGGTGCCCCAAGGTCCTGGGCTCGGCCTCTTGTCAGCTCCCTCTAGAAACTCACCTCCACCCCCATCTATGCCCTGATGACGCCAAAGCTGTCGCTCGGGCTCAGGGGCAGCTCCTGAGCTCCAGATCTTTATCTTCCAGCCACCTCCTAGAAAGCCTCATTTGCGAATCCCCCAAACACACTCAGTGCTGGGGTGTCAAAAACAGACCTTTCCTCCCAAAGCCGTTCCCTGTCTTTCCACGGCTTGACTCAGCACGTCCAGCCCTCCTCGCCCGCCCTCCCCTCCCCTCCCGCCACCCAGCGCCCTCAGCCCCTGGTCCGCTCTCTTCAGCCGCGGCAGCCACTCCCTGAAGTGCCCTCTGCGCAGGGCTCCCCTCCCGGACAGATGCCGCCTGTGGTGCACTGAGTGTCCCCGGCGGCCTCCAGCCTTGTCTGCCCTCTGCCCGGCCCTGCGACCCGCCAACCCCCAGCTGGCCGGCCCCCTCCTGCCCCACGATGACCCACGCGGTCTGTGCTGAGGGCTCCTTGCCCCCTTGCCTGCCTGCCGGTCCCACATGTGCTGCACGGCGTGCCCTCCGCCGCCAGGCCCTGCGCCCCACGGTACACACGCTCCCTGCCCCTGCCACAGGCCACTGTCCCCCCACAGCACAGCAGTTCCCAGACTCTGCGGATCACAATCAACTGGGGAGTTAATTTAGGGCTGAGAGTCCAAGTTCCGTCCCCGCAGGCTGTGACTGCGTGGGCTGGAGTGGGGCTGGGGGTACAGCACCCTCCTTCCCACATCCCAAGGACTCTCCTGTGGACGGCAGATAGGACCATTCTACGCAGGTCCGATGGTGAGAAAGAACTACAACCAGCAAGGGAAAAACATGGGACACAGGCTTCCACCCCCTGACAAAAAACAGGCCGATATTCATTTGGTTCTTTAATAATTAAGAACTACGCAAAACTGAAACGGGCTGTCCCACGAGGCTGGTGGCGTGCATCTCTGCGGTGCTGGCCAAAGGCTGACTGACCCCGTGTCGCGGTGTCGAAGAATCCAGCATCGGACAGGACTGCACCAGGTAACCAAGCACTTCCGCCCTGAATGATTTTACGAAAATAGTAATTATGTATGGTCAACCTGCCACATCTCACTCAGAGCCCTGTGGCAACAGTGACCTCAGGGACACACCCTACAAAGATGAATGGTTCTCTCTGATACCAACCGTAAACATCAGCCCAGACCCGGCTTCCCACCGGAGCCGCTCGCAGACACAGGGGCAGGCGCTGAGGCCAGCAGTCATCAGCTCTGCCTGAAAAATGGCACTTGAATCCCAAGTATTCTTGCTACAGAAGCAAGAAGCTCTCAAGTTGGGTTTTTTTTTTTTCAGTCGATGAGACCAAAGATAGAATTCAGATGATAAAGATCAAACAACCTCCTATTTATTCAGAAAGATTTTTTTTCTGTTGACATTTTCAATATCAAATACATATATTCCTGACCCTGATCTCCAAGAGCTTATATCCCATGGTGGTCAGTCCAGAGGTAAAGAAGGATCAGTCTTCAGAGCTGACGTATTTCATTCCAGCTCCATGCCCAACAGCCCGATTCTCCCACAGAGCAACCCGGGACTCGACCATTAACTCTCTGCAGGGAAACGGTACAGGGGACCATGCTCTGGGTTATTCCCTCCTCCTGCTGAGCAGTAACCAGCATCTCTTCCAGAACATTCCTTGGCTGTGAGGGACACACACAATTTACTGTGAGTTCTGGACTTACAGAAACAAACATTTACTTTGAATTTCAAATAATCAATGTATCCTTACGGTTGAAAACTGAGTACACCCAGCTAGGGAATCCTCGTCTCTGAGACAGGCGGCGCTTTGAAGGAAAGTACACCAAGCGCGAGGGCTGCTCCAAGAAGCACATTTCAGCACCAGGTCAGTTTACTCTCAGGACATTCCCGACGTCGAGGCACAAACTGGTGTTGTCGGGAAAGGAATCTGTCGGGGAGGAGACTGCAAGGGCTGTCTTCTAAGTGACACCACCAGATTTCCTTGTGCACAGAGGTGGAGAAGTTCCTTCACGGTGGATTTCACCTCTCCCAGAGCACAGCAAACAGCGACAACGACCCTGCCCTGCTAGCCTGGCTCTCTGCGGGACTCGCTGCCTCCCGCCCATCAGAGGCACTGATGGAGACGCGAGAGGGCAACAGTTTTCCAAGTATCTGCAGGGAGGCAGCACCCCGATTTAGTTAATGGACCTTTCCATTTTAGTCACTCTGCGGAACCAATGATCAGAAAGCAGAAGACCGATGCCGAGAGCGCCGAGGGCGCTGTGCGGGAGTCCTCCCCAAGGACGGCGCCCGCTCTCCTCTCCAGGGAAAGGGCGAACAAAGCGTTGCGAATGTATTTCCCATCGACGACACCTGTCTGCCTTCATCGGGCTGTCTCCCCTCGGCCCCCGTCTGCACCGCACCACGTGCAGCCAGGCTACGCACTCAGCCACGGAGCTCGGCGGCATCTGCACTGTTCCCTCACCAGCTGCTCTCGGCGTGGGGCCTGTCGCCCCATCAACTGCACGTGGACTGCTTGTGGACAAGGGCGTCGTCCTCCGTGCCCTGTGGACAACGGCGCCGTCCTCTGTGCCCTGTGGACAAGGGTGCTATCCTCTATGTCCTATAGATAAGGGCGCCGTCCTCCGTGCCCTGTGGACAAGGGCGCCGTCCTCCGTGTCCTGTGGACAAGGGCGCCGTCCTCCGTGCCCTGTGGACAAGGGCGCCGTCCTCCATGCCCTGTGGACAAGGGTGCCGTCCTATACAGCCTCTAGACAAGGGCACTTTGCACCCACTGTCCCCTAGCACTACACACGCTTCTCACACACAGCTGGTGCCCATCAAATACTAACACTTCCTGTCTGCTGGGCTGCTGGCTTCCTTCCTTCCTTTCCTCGAGAGGAATTACCGAAAGACTTCTGCACACACGATACTGTTCAAAGCATCCCTGTCTTTGGGCATGTAGGAAATAGAGAACAAAGTCATCCACTGAGGATTTTTAAATCTAGTTGCTACTCGTAGGACTTGTGCCCCTACACAAAATAATACCTGTCATTAAAGAACATTTTTAAAAAAGCAATAATGTTCACTGTGGAAAAGAATGGAAAATATATATAAGAAATTTTTAAAAATTAATACTTTATAACCCATCACCAAAGCTAACCAATATTAATATCTTGACACTATCCTTCAGAGCAGATGATTATGTATACATGTTTTTGCCAAAAATAGTATCATATTATAGATACTATTATATAATGTTTTCATTTACTATATTAAGACTCACTGTATGCTAATTATACTTATCTTTGGAACAGAACCTTTATATGACCTTGGTATACTTGAGACCAATCTTTGAGAGCGCAAGCTCACTCGTTTCAAACTTACTGACAAGGGCAGGTCTAGCAGAGACGGCAACAAAGAACGTGAACAGTACACGGGGTTAAAGACTGTCAACACTGGCAGGCCTCCCCAAAGTAAGGCATCAAGTGGTATTAGTGTTTCAGCTAAAAGAGTGCTCTAGGGCTGTTAATTTGACAATTAAAATGTTTCACATTTTAAAAAATGAGACTAATTATAATTATAAAGACTTAAGGTATCTCTAAGACCACAACCAATATTTATTTTAATTTTTATTACAGTAGTACTCCTGACACTGCATATTCTACCATGGAAATGAGACCCACCGTTATCACTGTCAGCTGTCAAAACAGCTCCGGAAGCCCAGGTCATAAGCCAACACCAACCCACAGACCATGTGTTCGTTAAAAATGCAAAGCTGTCCCCAGAGCTGACTCCTAGGCTCCTCTGACATGAGGCATAGCAGGTTTTGCTCTGTTTAGACAAAGCTCTTCTTGCCACTGGAATAATGAAACACACACATGCACTTGAGAAGTCTGCGTTTCAATTTCCACTAGCGTTTTCCTCTGGCGCAGTCCTGAAGACTCGTTAAGGGAAGCGACCTGAAGCCCGCCCAGCTGACCACCTCTGCTCCCCGGTCTTGTCATTCGCAGGCCTTTGCTGTCACTTGGCATGTTTATCATCAACCTGGTAACTACAGAGCACAGAACCTGGATACAAACTGATTAGTTTTTCCCAAAAGATGAGTCAGGCTCTTGTACCTCAAGCAAAGATAGTAGCTTTCCAGTTTAGCTCCTCTCTGTAGGATACAAGCAGGCAAGGAGCTCACAGTCAGTGATCTACCTCCTTCTCTCGTCATTTTCATAACCAGAGTGGCAAGGCACCTTCCTGCCCAAAACACTCATAAACCCTAACTCTCGCTCAAGAATAATTTATGATGTTTATCATCTTTGCATTCCCCTTCTCATTTCTATTAACTGGTTTCTATACCAATTAATATCAAACTGTTTTCCACTATTTTTACTTTTTGAATTTTCTATTTGTTCTATTCACTTTGTCTTCTAAGATATGTTTATGTTTCTATCGAGGTCCCGTTAGAAACACCAGGAAGAAAAAGGCTGAGATCTGAGGTCACCTGGCTGTGTCCTGCCATACTAGTTGGCTCTGTGATTCCTAACTCGCTGTCCCAAATCACACCGTGGTCTCTTATCTCTAAGTTCCCTCTAGCTGTAGATTTCATTAACATACTTCAAAGCTCCATGTACAAGGTCTATTTGGCCTGCAAAAGACTTTGAGTGATAAGGTCACTAAACTGTAAACTGATACAACTGCACGGAAGTACAAACTTGACTCCCACACCAATAAACCAAGAAATGTTCCAGTACAAACTGTGAGACTATCAGACTAGAACAGCTGTCCAATAATCTTACACAAACTGGCACAACATGCAACTAGCTTTAAAAAAAAGCAGGTGTACACCACAAAGGTACAATGACAACATCAAAAGACGGCCTCTCTTCTCTCACTCACATCTCCGCTCGCATTGTGTTCCAAACACGTGCCTTCGCCCGTGTACGTCAGCGGGTACAATTATGAGTTTACGCTCTGATTGAATCACCACGCAGTCAAGCCTCGCCCCCCACGCCAGACCTCGGTGCAGGCAGCCTCGTCGCCGTGCCGTGGCCCGCTCTGCTGCCCGGGGCAGGCCCCACGAGGACGCGGCAGAGCACGGCTAACGTCACGCCAGGAGAGAGCAGCCGTTCATAGCAAACACCCAACTCACCATTTCTCATCCTTCGGGTGTTCTTACAGTCCCTTCTCAGCAGTCAGCATGGTGTCACCTCCGGCACCCACACCTGACGTGGGTGAAGGTGGCGGTGATGTCATGCAGACCTCTCACAGATGACAAGGGAAAGAACCCACATGGACAGCCCAGAAAGGCGGTGTCCCCATCTGCTAGCAGATGGGGACAATACAAAATCTCACCGTGGTGAAACTGTCCCGTCCAGGGGACTGTGCTTAGAGCCTGGAACCACGACCAAAAGTGAGGTGCAACGAGAACTCAGAATTTTTGAAGGAAAGACGTCTACGCCCTGCTTCAAACCCAGTCTCTCTCCCTTACTGGAAGTCGCTGGCAGGACGGCCGGTACCGGAGTTCACTGAAGCGACAGGAGGAGCGCGAAGGGGCACAGCAGCGCACTTAGATGGACAGGGAGGGAGCCCCAGGCCCTTGGCTCTTTGACCAGAGGCTGCTTGGTGCTCAGACGCCCCATGTGCTATCGACCCCTCTCCCTCCCGCTACAAGCTGACGCCCACGACACACGTGCAACACCCAAATATTTGGTGCAAACCTAAAAGGCAACTCTTAATGCAAAAATTGGTGGAGTTTTTATACTCAGTTCCCACCATCTGTCTCCACCTCTGGGGAAAAGGGAACTCATGGGGAGGCCAATAGGAGAAAGGGGGGCACAGGGGGACAGAAAAATAGCAGAGGCCAGGCGTGGCAGTGTGCACCTGCCGTCCCAGTTACTCGGGAGGCTGAGGCAGGAGGATCACTTACTCCCAGGAGTTGGAGGCTGCAGTGAGCTGTGATGACACCATTGCACTCTAGCCTGTGCGACAGAATGAGACCCTGTCTCCTGGGGCCAGGAACAGACACCGTCTCTCAGCTCTCGCTTGCATGGTGCAAAGGCAGCGCATCCTCCCTGCTCAGCCTCCACTCCAGTGAGAAGCCTGCGCCCTGAATCTCAGTGGCCTGCTTTGTCTTTTGAAAAATGACATTAGAGACTCTTTTAAATCAAATTATCTTTGCAAACAAACTAAAATGGGCAGTACATTTGAAGGCAGAAACTGGGAAATCCACATCATATTTACTTATGCTCTTTGCATGACTATCGTGGTTACTGTGGATAACCTGGAAATTCCACAAATTAATATTTCAGGACTCTCTTATCATACTGACTTTTTAAGTACTGTACCTATAATGGAGGTGCCAAGTCTAACCAGACAATGCACAGCAGCGCTGAGAGCAACACTAAACGGGATGGGCACGGATAACGCTGCGGCCTGCCCTCCTGGGGATGGTGCGATATTGTGCAGCTCCTCACTCGAATTATCTCACTGCAGCCCCAGTTGGACGGCAAACTCCCTGAGGGCAGACAGCACGTTTTTCTGAGAAGAGAAGCTCTACAGGATATTTTATTCTCAATCTAACTCTTAAAATAAACTTGTTTCCAAAGTGGCTCAGAGATGTGATTTTTTTTTTCTCCACCAATAATAGAGAAGTGACCAGCAGGAGAGCCCGAAGCCCAGGGCCTGGGTGGGGTGAGGCTGGCCGAGACCCCGGGTGGCCAAGCCAGTGCAGCACTCAGGAGAGACACTGTTCTCCAAGACCTCACATCCTTTCACACCGCGGACCACCTACGGCTCACATTTTCTGTGCTCCATCAGAAGTTGAAAACACCTCACTCACCTTGATTTCAGAAGCCAAAGACAGCCAGAAATAAAATTAATCAATTTCCAACTGTGCCTTAGCCATATGCCTGTTCGCTGGAAGAAAATCTCTGAAACACACAAGCCAAGCACGGTGTCACCTGAGGGGGAAGCAGGCTGGAGGAATCAGTACCTCGGCAGCTGTGGCAGCTGGCCTGTACAAGACTTGCTTAACGTACGTGTCACCGGACAGTTTGATTCTTAGGGGCGATCCTTCTGAGCTACCACCAACGTCCACATTCATCAGCTCTGTGATTACAAGATCAAGTCCAACAGGCAATGACTCCTAACTGGGTGTCCACGAGAGATGACTCCCACGGAATTAAATTCCCCAAAATGAGTTCACAGCCATGTCTATCTGCCATAAAAAATTCAATCCCTTCACTGCTGTTATTACACAGCAAATGGAACCACAGAGTATTGGAGTGAGCAGTTAAGAGGCTTTGCTTCCAAGCAGGCTTAAACGATCGTGAAGGCAGGGAGGAACATGACTTGCTAAGCAGCCCGCTCCCTGCTGGACCGGGTCAACTGTTAGAAACTACCTGGCAACCACGGTCTGGGATTTTGCTCCCTGTGCGGCGCACCCACAGGCCCTCGATATCATCCCAAGCAGAGCTGCGACCCCTCTCCTTCCTCCACGGAAAGGCCACTCCGTTTATTTGAAGGCCTTCGTCTTACAACTATGGAGCCCTCTCTGTCCTGGGGCGCCTCAACTGCTTCCTGTGTGACAGGGTGTCCCGATTCTTGACCGCCAGAGTCCCTGCGTGTGAGCCAGCTCTGGTGTGCCCTACCGCGCCACAGCGCCGGAACCTGAACACGGACGGTCCGACCACGGAGGGATTCCGTGGCGCACCCACGGGCACTGCTCGAGACGCCCGTCTTCCAGACGCAACTGGGAAGTCCGGCGGGCTGCTGTCGGCTGCCTCGTGCTCTTGCATACCTCGCAGTTTCTGGTTTTGTTGTGTTTTATTTTACTACGAACCCTTTTTCTCCATCCAGAGCCTTTTTCACTTTCCCATCCTAAAATTATGTATGAGTTTCTGAACCCAAATTTTCACCACTGTTAAATTTAAATTTTATTATATATGTGTTAACTGATTTTTCTAGCCTCCTAATACATTTCTGAATTATAATTTTTGTTAACGTATTTATTGTTTCTAGCAAGAAATATGATGAGCTGTCCTTCTAAACATCAATTAGTGAAAAACTTCAAAGAGGACAATGTTAGAATCTCTCTTCCTCTGCAATAAACTGTTTTCAGTAATCATAATTAGTAGTGGTAGCATTAGCATTTTTCTTCTAACTCTGTTGTACATGTGAAATGGGATAAATCCAATGAGTAATAATGACATATTCTAACCATCATCCTCTGTGTCCTTGAAAACTAGGATTCTCAGTGTGGATGGAAGTAGATAAATGTAATATAGAAAAGTTCATAATTATATATAAGTTCATAATTATACATAATTTTGAGACGGGGTCTTGCCCTGTTGCCCAGGCTGGAGCGTAGTGGCACTACCACAGCTCACTGCAGCCTCGAACTCCTAGGCTCAAGAAATCCTCCTGCCTCAGCCTCCCAAAGTGCTGGGATTATAGGTTTGAGCCACTGTGCCCAGCCTCGTAATTATATTTTAAAAATTAACCAGTTATCTTTTGGAGACGACAAGGAAAAATGATAACTAAAGGAACTTCAAACATGTATGTGAGCCATACCACTGGAAACAGTAGAGGAAGGGATGCACATCCTCATAAAAATGTTCCTGCTTCTGCACAGCCAAGGAAACTATCACCAGAGCAAACAGACAACCTACAGAATAGGAGAAAATATTTGCATGTTACACATCTAATAAAGGGCTGATAACTGGAATCTATAATAGAAATCAGGAAAATCAGCAAGAAAAAATCAAACAACCCCATTAAAAAGTGGGCAAAGGACATGAACAGAAACTTTTTAAAAGAAGACAGACTAACGGCCAACAGACATATGAAAAAATTTTCAGCATCTCTAATTATCAGGGAAATGCAAATCAAAACCACAATGAGATATCACTTAACTCCAGTGACAATGGCCTTTATCAAAAAGTTCCAAAACAATAAATGTTGGCATGGATGCAGAGAGATAGGAACACTCATACACTGCTGGTGGGACTGCAAACTAGTGCAGCCTCTGTGGAAAGCAATATGGAGATACCTCAAAGGCCTACAAGTAGCATTACCATTTGATCCAGCAATCCCATTACTGGGCATCAATTCAAAGGAAAAAAAGACATTCTGTAAAAAAGACATCGGCACCAGGGTGTCTGTAGCAGCACAATTCACAATTGCAAAGATCTGGAAACAACTCAAGTGCCCATCAATATATGAGTGGATTAATAAAATGTGGTATATGGATACCACGGAGTTCTACTCAGCCACAAAAAACAATGGTGAACTAACGCATCTTATATTATCCTGGATTGAGCTGCAGCCCATTCTACTAAGTGAAGTATCACAAGTATGGAAAAACAAGCACCACATGTACTCACCATCAAATTGGTATTAAATGATCAACACTTAAGTGCACATATAGTAGTAACATACATCGGGTGTCGCTCAAGTGGGAGGAGGGAGACAGGTGGGTGTATTCACACCTAATGGGTGCGGTGCACACTGTCTGGGGGATGGACAGCCTTGAAGCTCTGACTCGGGTGGGGCAAAGGCAACATATGTAACCTAAACATTTGTATCCCCATAATATTCTGAATTAAAAAAAATTTTAAAAATAAATTAATAAATTCACCATATTGCTCAACATGGAATAAACACATGATAATTTTTTTTCAGGTTGGTTTTTCCACTTTATCTTCCTATAATTATTATGGTCTCTAAATACGACTATTGGGAAAAGTGATATTTTTTTCTTCATCTGTTGTTTTCTTTCTAAAAAATAGTAAAGAAAAAGAAGATGTGCCTTGGAAAAACATTCACTTACAGTTTTTACCAAAAGAGGATAAGCAACTGATTACAAAGGACAAGGCTGATGGCTTTATTTTACTTTCCGGCAGTAAACAGAGTGAAAATGCTAGGTATAAAATTTTAAAAATAGTTTATTGAAATGAAAATGTATCTTAAGTTAACTTTTCACTTTATATGTTTCCTTGGAATAAAGATGGCTGAAATTTAATTATCTTTCATTTCCACTACACTCTAAATAGCATAAATCCTACCCAGATTTTAATTCATTTTTTGAGGAAACGCTCTTCTTTACATTTCATTTCCTGAACCCCGCTTGGCAGTCCAATTTGGTTCTATCCTGAATGCCGTTTTCAAAATTGATCTAATTGCAAATGTTGGAGACCACTTGAATTGTGGAAATCTATTACCCATAATGTGTTTTTGTTCATAAAAAATAATATATGTTGAATAGAATTTATCTAATATGCTTAAATATATACTTGATATATTACCTAATATTTGATATATAATAATAAATTAATAAATCAATAAAAACAATTGCCATTTACTGAGGGATTGTTACATTTTAGGGACAGGACTAAAAACTGTACTTATTTAAGAATCCTAGGGAGTAGTTCTTATAACTCCTATTTTGTACATGGGAAACTGAGGCTTGGAGAGTTTAAGAAACCCATCTCAGTAAGTGGCAGAGGTAGAATTCAAATAGGGTTCTTCGTGGCTACAATGCCTTTGGCCCTAATGTCTTTGCTGTGTCAAACTTCAGCCATACTGTGGCCAAACAGACTTGTATTCAGATCCTTTACCATGGTCAACAGTAGGGGAAAGTTGAGTGATTGGCAAACTCCACTGTATTGGTGGACAGGTTGGCAGGTGATCACCTGGGATGATTCCCAAGCCTTCGTTTATGGTTTTTTGGAAATATAGATAGTATTTGAAGTCACAAGATCTGGATTTAAATCCTAGGTCTAGGAATCCCCTGGGCAAGTTGCTTAGTCTTCTTGCCTATAGATTCAATAAATGTCTTCCTCCCTGCAACACTTCATGCATTATGTTATATGAAATTGTACTGGGGCAGGGGATATCATAGATCAAGTAGAAGTGGAAGTCCAGAATGATTGACAAACTGATGGAAGGGTTCTATATGCCTGGGTGCTTTCAAATCTTCTGACATGTCTGAGGGAAATGGTGAGATAACCTTAACATAGGTCTTTTTGCAGGGGAATGAGGAGTTTTCAGGAAAAAAACCCATGCTTGGAACGAAGGAATCAGTGGTAATACATTTGACCAAATAATATAATGGGCAAATCAATGAAGGAAAGGAAAGACTTTTCAATAAATACAACAATTGTACACTCATATGCAAAAACCTCACACCTTTTACAAAAATGAACCCAAATTGAGTCATACATTTAAATGGAGAAGTTAAAACTATAAAATCTTCAGAAGAAAATATAGAAGAAAATCTTTGTGACCCGGGATTAGGCAAAGAATTCTTAGACATTACACAAAATGCATGATCTATTAAAGAAAACATTGATAAATTGGACTTTATCCAAATGGAAAGCATTTGTTCCACAAAAGACATGTTGAGACAATGAAAGACAAACTACAGCCTGGAAGAAAATATTAACATATGCAAATCACATATTTGATTCAGGAAATGAATCCAGTGTATATAAAAGAACCCTCAAAACTCACTAGCCAGAACACAAATAACACAATTTAAAAATAGGCAAAAGCTTTGAATGTACACTTCACCAAAGAGGTTATATTGATGTCAAATAAACACATAAAAATGTTCAACATTCTTATCCATTTGGTAAATGCAAATTAAAACTACATGGAGATATTTCTATATAGGTGGCAAGGACGCAGAGCAATTGAAACCCGTGCATTGCTGCTGGGAATGCAAAATGGTACAGCCACTCTGGAAAACAATTTAGCAGTTATTATAAAGTTAAACATACACTTCCCATAGGATCCAGCAATTCCACTCCTAGGTATTTACTTTAGAGAAATGAAAACATATGTTCACACAAAAACCCGTACATGAATACTTGTAGCAGCTCCACTCATAATCACCAAAAAGCTGGAAACAACTTAGTTGTTCTTTCACAGCAGAATGGATAAACAAACCAAGGTGCGTCTGTGCAATGGTGTACTACTCAGCAACGAAAAGAAATGAACTATGATACAAGAGTTGGATAAATCTCAAAGGCATTACGTTGATTGAAAGAAGCCAGTTTCAAGTTTTACATACCACAGGTTTCTATCGATATGATATTCTTGAAAAGACAAACCTGTAGTGATGAACAGATTGGTGGCTGCCAGGGGGTAGGGAAGGGGAGAAACGATGACCACAAAGGGATATCACAAGGAGCCATTTGGGACAATTCTGTGTCCTGACTGTAATGGTGGTTACGTGAACCTATACATGTGTTAATTCATAGAACTGTATGTGAAAAAATGTCAATTTTACTTTATGTTAATAAAAAAGAATTCTTAGGGTCAGCACCCTCCCAGGCTCTCTGCAACACGAGGCCATCCCCGTTCTTGTATCTATTGCCATATTGTCATCCTTTTCAACAACAAGCCTCATCCACTTCCTCTACCTACTCCATGACATGCAGCAGGTTGTTCTCTGTCTCACTGAAGTTGCTCCCCAAAGACACTCATGATCCCTATTCTCCTACCTCCGAGAACTTCACTAAGAGTCCTGGCTCGCTCTGCCCTGCCATGTCTTGATTCCTATAACTCTTCCTCTATATCCTTCTTTTTGGCACATATTCTAACACTTAGATTCTTTACAAAATGTTTCAGGTGCATATATTGGTCTGTCATGACCAAAAACTTTTTACTTCAAAAAGCACTCAGATAGAGAACAAACCCCAGACTTGCTGGAGCCGGAGTAATCAAATTGTTATGTCGAAAAAAGAGCCGATATTACTTCTGCGAGTGTGAGACTTTTGGGAGGATAGCTTAGGACAAAATATGAGTACAGATGGAATTCCAATTGTCTACAAATGATTAATCACAGAATTTCATTGAAGAATATGCACACACATAACCACACATGGACATGCACACACACACACACACACGCACACACACGTTTGCACTGAGTTTATAATGAACACTATCCATCCAAAGTGGCTCGTTATGATCGTTTTTCTTTTTTTATATATTGAACATATTCATAAAATTTCATTTGCATGTCTCTTTTATATAACCCCGAAGAAGTTTTTTCTGGCCTCTTGTCTAATTTATAATAATTCTCTTGATAATCTTTGACCATTTATATTTTTGCAATCAAATTCCGAAAGGGGCCAGGATATTTTTACATCGGTAAAGTTGCAAATGTTTTTACTTCAAACATTCTATTTTCAGCCAGATTTGCCTCTGTGGTTTTCTCTGCCAGGGGGCCCCATTTGACATTTATTTAACGAACACTGATTGAGCACTTACCACGTGCCAGGTTAGATGTTGCGAGCAGAGCAGTAAATGAGACAGACATCGCCCCTGCATTCACAGGCCCACGAACTAGTGATTGTACGGAGACAAATGAGCCGGTGTTTACAGGACCTACGTACAGGGCGTGTAAGCTGTGGGTGCATGTAGAAGAGGTGTCTGATATAGTCAACAAAGAGTCAGAGAAGCTTCCCTAGAGGGAATAATGTTCAGCTTAGTTTTCAGAATAGGGACAGGTTAGGTAGGGTATGGAAGATGGGAAAGAATTAACACAAGAAAAACCTTGTAACAACATTATGTCAAATAGTCTGGTATTCTGGTACCCGTATAACTTGACATCTTAGAACCATGCCTCATTCTCCTATAAAGCCTTCCCTTGCTTCTCTGAAACACGGTGTTCTCCTATCCTGTGAACTCAGCCAAATATGCTGCCTGCATCTCTCTTTTGGCACTTCTAGGTTAGCCTCAAAAGTGTAGAATATCTGTCCATGAGGGTGAGCTGGTTAGGATCACAGGCTGTAGGGCAAGAGCCCCTGGGTCTGAATTCTACCTGTGTGATCTTTCATTATTTATTGACCTCTCTAGGATTTTCAGTTTCCTCATCTACAAAATGAGTAATAATACCTAATTCACTGATTTGTTGCAAAGGTTACATGAACTAATAAATACAACAGTGCATTTATTTAGAACAGTGCATGAGATATGATATTAAGCATTAATATAAATGTTACCTGTTACTAATAAGTGTGTGTGTACCTTAGTTTTCCAATTCAATTATAATATAAATACCTGGAAGGCAAAATCAAGTTTTAATTAAAAAAAAAAACTAAGAGTTTGCACATACATTTCATTTAATTCTTTCACTAACACTGTGAGTTTGACATTATTTTCCTCTTATTTCAGAAATGCACGCTGAGCCTCAGAGATCTTAACTGAATCGCCTGAGGCTGCCAGAAAATTAATGGGAGAGTTTAATTGCTTCTCAGTGTAAAGATCCTGCTATTTCCATGACATAATGAAATCAGAGAAGTAAACTGTGTCACCTGGGTTCTTTGGTCACAAGCAACAGAAACAGAATTTGGCTAACTTAAGCCAAAAGGAAGTGATTGCAAGGGTACCTGGTAGCTTTCAGATTGATGCGTTGGATACAGGGCGAGGTCTGAGAAAGGAAGCTGAGCGTCCAACAGCACAGCCGGTTAGTAAGTTACCACAGCCCCCGCTCCAAAGTCTGCCACACAGCCACCAAAGCAGACTCTAAGCAATCCCTGATTTTTGGGACAATGCTGTACTTTTATGCTGTAGGTGTGGCTGCTCCCCTGGAGGTTAGGTGGCAGGGAGACCAGGTATCTGGCCTCTGAGGGCCCTGCCACCCCCAACCTACAGTGCCAGATTTCCCAACCCGGGGATGAAGTTGTGCTGCAGAACAGTCAAGGAAGAAATGACAAACGTCTACTGATCACCTTTTAAGGTTTTCCTTTTGGAAACTTTACTAACTTTCCTTGTGATCCAAAGCTATAAACATAGAACTTTTTAAACCCCAGAAATGGGGAGGCCAGCTTTATCTGTCCTGGCTGGCTGTGCCTGTGTTCTGAGCCAACTTGCCAGCATAAGAGCAGAAAGGAAAGATTCGGGTTTCCAGTGTCGAATGTATGCGTGTAGACTAACGGGAAACTGAGATGATACGGAATAAGCGTGAAGAAGAGGAGGGGCTAGGATTCTAGCTACTATGAAAGAATCAAGAAGTTCAAGTGTCAGCAAAGTGAGGAAGAAAAGGAAACAAACACGAATATTAAAAGTCTAGAAAATGATCCTAATGAAGGTCGAGAAAATGCGACTAGTTTTGTGTAATACAAGGGAATAAAAACAAAGAAACTCAATATGTAATAATGTTGCAGATGCTGACTTAGAGATCATAATAGTAACAGTAAGATTAGTTGTAGGAGGAACATAGAGGGGGCCAAAGGAAGAGATTTGGGTGCTGTGTCAGAAGGAGTTATTCTAAAAGGAAATTAGGAGTTCCAGCCCTGCCGCACTGTCTCCCCGCTCAGATTTTAAAAGCTGTTCAGGCTTCACATTTTCAAGCAAAACCACAAATTCCTGACTAGGTCACATGGGTACTAAGTCCTTTCATGTTTCCTTTAATGTATGAGTGTGTGTAATGGGGTGACCATCCTCTCACTGGGCCCATAGCTTCAGGGACAGACACACAGAGAATAAAGAGGGAAGAGGGGAACAACCATCTAGCTGGCCAGAGTTGCAGAATTTAATAATAAAGATCAGTAAAATTTTTACCCAAATCATCTACATCAAGCAGTGTCTATAATAATATATATACCTATAATAGCAGGTATGATCAGGGTTTTCTGCATGTAAACTGGGGAAAATGTTTAAAATAACTTTAACTACCATTTACTGAGGACTTAATATCGACCATCATTCTATGTTATTTTGTTGAATTCTTGCAGCAGTCTAAGGGGTGGGTAAAGTGACTGTCTCCATCACAGAAATGAGGACATGGATGCGTGTGGGTTTAGAGATCTCGTGCATGTTCACAGGCAAGCAAAGCCAGGACTTGAGCTTGCATCTGTGGAACACTTTGGCAGTCAGCGGATTTCTGCTGCAGGTAACACAATAATGACCCAAAGTCCCTTAAATCCTAAAGCGTATGTTACTTAATATGGCCGAGAATCTGAAGGGAGGGCTGCTCCGCAGCACAGTGGTGGCACCAAGAACCGCGGGTCCCCATCTTTCTGCTCCGCCCTCGGTGTTGGTGACGGCGCACGTTCCAGGACACAGCTGCAGCAGCTCCAGGCATCTCATGAAGCCAGGAACACATTTGTTTAGGAAGGAAAGGGGAATATTCTTCATGCATCTTTTTTATTAGTGACAAAACCTTTCCTCCAACGCCCCCAATAGGTTTCTCTGCATGCGCTGTTGACTAGGATTCAGCCACATATCTGTGCCTGAATGCAGCCACCTTCCAAGATACGGACTTGCTGTTATCAACTTAGAGCAATCACGATTCCCTCCCGGAGGCTGTTACAGGGGCCAACTTCTCTTGGCCAGCAGAAGGAAGGGGGACCCTGGGAGAGGGGCTGTGGCAACGGCTGCTGGCAAGGCAAGAAAATTTGCCCCAAGTACTACAACCAACGTCTTGTTCTCAGAGCTGATTTAGTTCTAATATGGCTCGTGGAAATGGAGGAGAGGAGAGGAGACAAGAGGGGAGGGGGGAGGAGGGAAGACAAAATGTATTGAGCACGTCGTATGTGAGTGACGTGAGCTCCTTTCACGTGCTTCGCCGTGTGCCCTTCACACAGTACTTACTTTCATTGTGCCCATTTTCTAGAGGCTCCGTTAAGGGCTTCAAATCACACAGCTTGAAATGGGATCATCTGAATTCAAATTGATTAGAAAGTGCATGGTCTGTAGCTCTTAGCAGGGAATGATGGGAAGTTACTCACCTTAGATACAAGCATAAGAGAGACCAGTATCAGAAGAAAACTGAAATTTTATGGAAAACTTGTTGAATGCCTCTTTACATCTCCAACCTTCTCAACACCTCTAGTTAAGCCAAGTCATTTGTCCATTAGCTGTGTACACAGCCAGTCGTACGTGTGCTTTTGCCTTTTGGTGTTGTGTAATTGAGTAAGAGGAAACTTTTGTGACTCTCCACTGAATGCTTGCTTCCATGTATCAGAGGTTAAGGAAATCATGGGAGGCACTGATGGGAAACCAGAAAAGAAAGAAAGGAAGGAAGGAAGGAAGGAAGGAAGGAAGGAAGGAAGGAAGGAAGGAAGGAAGGAAGGGAGAGAGAAAGAAAGAAAAAGAGAGAAAGAGAGAGAGAAAGAAAGAAAGAGAAAGAAAGAGAGAAAGAGAGAAAGAAAAAAAGAAAGAAAGAAAGAAAGACAGAAAGACAACAACAATGAAACACACACACACACACACACACACACAGAGGCAGGGATGGAACAGGGAACACCAAACGGGGCTTCTAATATTTCATTGTTATTGAAAATTACACTTCATAAAAAGTCTTGTTCATTTAAAGTTTGGAGAATGACAGAAAAATGGCTTTCATACTTAGGTCTGCTAAATGTATGATAAATCAGAAAAGATGGAAGAAGGAGAAACTTCAAGAAAAACAAAACAGAAAATCAGTGTGTAGTATAAATAACACTTCATTAGTGCTGGGGTGCTTTACAAAGCAGTCTAGAAAATTCCACAGAGTAATCGTAGTATACAGCACAGAAGAGAATAATTTACTGTCGTTAGGGGTTTGTAATCCCTACAAGGGAAAGGAGAATGTATGCACATGCCTCTCTAATGATAGCAGACTTGCAGGCATAAATCCCTAAATGATGAGATGTGAATACATTTTATAAATTCAAGTTTCTGCTGGGGAAGAAAAAGTCAGGCTGTCTGGTTTGACTGGTGTGCTGAGCTAAGCCTATTACTGATAGTTGAGAGCCGCAACCTTGGGAGTGTGCTACGCCCATTCTGTCTTAGGAGAGGCCATGCTCGGGGGGTAGGGCATGGCGGCTTAGTCTCCAGCTCATCAGGCACACCTCAACGCTATCCACACACAGTTTTTAGTTCCTGGTCAATGCCAACGCCATGGCAGCATGCCACACCGTCTAAAACACCCTCGGCAATAACTCAAGCGTTTTCTGTCCAGAAAGCTTTTTTTCTGTACTAAGCTCTAGACACTTCATCTTAATGTGAGTCCAGTGCAAAATAAGAATTAGGAAAAATTAATGATTGTACACTCCACCCTCCAAAGTCCCCTCTCCTTTTGTACCCGAGTTTCTTCCCTTCATTCTATTTAATTCTCAAACTCTCAACAAAAGCTTCTCTGAAGCAAAGATCTGAAACTTATTAACACAGAAATGCAAATGAAAGACAAGAGCTTAAGTATTACTTCTCCCACAGGCATCTTTTATTTTAACATGGATCAATTCCTTAAATTAAGCAAAATTTAGAACAATTTTCAAAAGAGTATTCTCTGGATACAAAGATGCCTGGATGTTAGATGGGAAGTAGGAAGTTCCCAGAGGCTGGATTGGACATTGCGGAGAGATTGCTAGAGTTTAACCAGGGAATTATGAGAATCAGTGAGGACGGAACAAAGCAATAGACCCCATCTGAATGGAGACAACACAAACGTGAAGAAATAAGATTCCAGGTCAGATTCCAGGAGAAAGAGGCCCACGCTGGGAAGCAGGGACATGAGACTAGGGTTCCAGGGCCAGTGGTCCAGGAGGAGGCTGTGAACAGCACAGAAGATGCCAGAAACCTGCTGTTAAATAGTGCTGGACTAGCTTAAATCAGGGATTCTTCACCTGGTGAAAGGGGTGGCCTGGGAGTGAGGACAGCGGTCCATAGACAGCCGTCAAGAGATCTGGGAACACGCTGAACTCTTATGTAAAACGTTGTGCAAAGAGAAGGCTTGCAGCTTTGATTAAATTCTCAAAGCAGTATGTCACCACCAAATGATTAAGCATAGAGAGCCAATGAAAGGCGCCTGTGTGGGCCCCTGGGACCCCACTGCAGTGGCGGTCATCTGCTGTCAATCGTGCAGTTCAGCCTGGTTCTCACCGGCTCATTGCATCTTCTCTCAGCACCCACAGCAGGACTGGCAATCCATTCGTATTCCCTTCTCCTAGTTAGTACCCCCAAAGGAGGAAATACTTGATTAGAACTATTATGAAACAGCATCTCTCTCTCTCTCTCTCTCTCTCTCTCTCTCTCTCTCTCTCTCTCTCTGGTGACCCGTGGGAATGATGCACCCTCCTCTGGAAGTGTAAGTTGTCCCCTGTGCCCACGTCTCATCTCTGCTCTGCTGGCTGAACAGCCAGTCAACCACGGCCTCTTGCCTTTCAGATTTCTCAGATGTCAGCCAGATGCCAGTGGGCTAGATAGCCCGGGCTCCGGGGGATACATATCAAACTCTCCAAATGCCCCTTCCCCTAGGACTGCGGTTGCGGATGGGATGGGAATGGAATGCACAGTACACAAATAGGTTTCAAAAGTCCCTTTGAACTTTACTCTCCTTGGGCACTATAACTTCAAATATTTTATGTTCTCAAGTATTAATAGATGCCAGGCCAAAGTCTCAAAGCCTGTAATTAGCTACCTTCTTTGCAAACACTGCATAGATAATCTTATTTTGGGTTGTGGGAGGAGTTGGAGTATTTTTTCTTGAGGCCATGCGTGAAACTAAGACTGAAATAGTTCGATGTTGACAACCTGTTACTTACGGGTATGTCAAGGGGTAGGAGGGGATCCCGTAGCTATTAGCAGTTTCCACTGAAACAAACACCAGTCTATCAAAGCACTAAGTATTTTTAAAAAATCAGTCTCGGAAGAATCGTGGCCCCTTCTGGCTCTTTGAAAACTAGGAAAACATTTACTTTACACTTGAAAAGGAGGCTTTTCTGGTCTGAACTTTACAGTTTCATGTTGGTAAACCTGCTCTTTTAGGGCACATGTTGGTTACTTTATTGGGTGCTTACAGGGGTGCATCCCTGTTGTCGGGGTGTGTGGGCAGGAAAAGGAGGTAAAAAATCAGAGGGGAAGAAAGGTGTATGTGTGGGGGGGAGCTTTCAAATGCCCTGGTATGAAAAATAGGAAACAGCTCCTTTTTGGAAACTCGTAAGTTAACCAGCAGCAGCAACAAGGATGAACTGTCATGCAGGAGGCTGGCTTAGTGTTAGGTTATAAAACGATATTTATCATCAAGAGGCTTTTTCGTATTCCATTCTGCAGCAGCAGCGGCTTGTGGCCAGGCTCGGCATAGCTGGAGCAGCTCAGAGCGTTTTTTGAAAAGTCCCAGATTGTGTTCTTTATAAAACAGAATCAAACACAGTGCTCTCTCATTTGTCCCGCTACACACAAAAGATGGTTTTCCACAGAAATGCACTTTTCCGATGATATTTAGGTTTGTGCTATGATTTAATAAAGCTCGCAAAAGATTTTTTCCCCTATATCATTCTGATCCTTATAACAACCCATAAAAAAAGGCTTGGGAGGTTTTATTAATCTCACTTGATGACTGACTCGGCCCCCACATCACAGGTAGCATAACTGTGATGAGTTCGCCCTGCCCCCCATGGCTCCAGGTCTTCTGACTCCTGAGAATTCTTTTCAGTATATCGAATAGAGGATAATTTGTAAAATCCTACTATGATTTACTCTTAGGAAAGAGAAGAATCCAACCAGAAATGAATTAAATTCAATAAGGATTTTAAGCATCTTTTTACTTGTCAAGCATTATTAGGTACTGCCGAAGAACAGAGGGAGATGCCGAAATTAAGGAACTCTGGGATGAGGTCATTACAGTGGCTGGGATGCCACTGGGCTGTGGCTGAAGGCCGAGAGGCAGCTCATGACCAGGAAGGCCAAGTAGGAATGAAAGACAGACATAGGGGCCAGATGGGCAGATGTGAACCTGAGAGGGTGGGCAGAGTCCAATGGGGCCCTTAGGAAGACAAAGCGAGAGCTGAGCGAAGCAAGGTTAGATTATGTGGATGGTCACCCACTGCCACCTCACTAGCAGTTTCTTCATATTAATACATGCGATCACTCTGTCCAGCCCAGTCTTAAAGGGACCAGCCCCAGTGTTTCTGGAGTTTTACGAGGATACTAACAGAATGAGAGACATGGTCCCTAATCCCAGTGTTTTTACTATCGTGAGTTTACCCCAGGAATTTCTTCTCTCCTATGATTCTAGTATCAAGTTTCATTAGCTTCTGCAAAAATAAAATTTTCATTCTACTGGAATTTTTTGGAGATCTCCTATTTTAAAATATTTGCAATGCCCTCCATAGGAAGTATGTACATCTCACTCTGTGAAACTTTTTAAGCGGAAGCTCAGATAATACGTTGCTCTTTTGGGAGTTGAAAGGAAAGGCAGTACTGTATCGGACTTCAAAATCAGCATATCCCTGAGATAAATGTCTAATCAGAAGAAGAAATAGATAGCAAGACCTTCTGACCCCTTAAGAAAGTCCTCTTCTTTCTCCTGGGTATATTCCTCCTACCGTTGAAGAGACCCAGTTCCTCGAGCTCCTGACTCCTCTTCCCAGCTTTGCCTTGCCCTCTGCCTGTCCATGCCTACAGCTGCTTTCTTGAACTAACTTGATTCAATCCATTCTAGAGTTGGCCAAAGGAGTTCCACATCTCTTCTGGGTTCCCTGCTCCTTCCTGCAGTGACTTCCTACTGACGCTGTGGCTTTGGGAGCCAGAGGTTCTAGTTTTTGAGACTGAGTCTATTTTAGCACCTTACCCTTCATCACACCCTCCCAGCTCTTACTCCCACCAGAAAACCTATCAGCTGTTCCAGTGCACACCAGAGCTTCTGTTCTGGGCCTCCTTCTGAGAAACTCTAGCTTTCCCAGGTCTTTTCTCCAGCTCCTTCCTTTTCCTTCACCAGACAATAGCGTTCCTTTCCTGAACCCAGCCCAACAGCGAGGGCCGGGGTAGCCAAGTGCCCTGCTCTGGAATGTTGCCTGCAGGTCAGTCTGCATCTGTAGTATCAGGGTACCATCTGCTGCCAGGATGCCCTGCTGCTGGGTCCTATTCACCTGAGGACTCCTGCACAGTTTTGCAGGAGTCGCCGGAGTGCCAACCATCTGCCTGACAATGATGGAAGACCAGAGTGATGCTTACCTCCTCCACTGTCGTCACGAGGAGCCACCTCTCCTAGCCCTTCTGCTGTCAAATCATTATCTGTCCCCGGCCACCCTGGGCCTTCTCCTGACAGCTCCTACCTTACCCGGCTCTTACGAATCCTGATGGGATAAACATCTTTCTGGGTTATTTAAACTCTGTCTCAAGAATCTTCTTAAAAAGTACAAAGGCTTCCAGGAAGATATAAAATAGTGTCATTTTAGTGTTAATTAACTTATCAGATTATTTTTTTGGTGGAAAAATACAGGCAGCATGAAAGTGCGGTAAGAAACTTGAGTCTATTGGGTTTGTACTGGGGGTGGAAGGAAATTTGAAAAGATGAAAAATTGCAAGTACAGATTAACTTTTCTCAATTCTGCCAACTGGCAGGAGGCAGAGTTCTTGCCTAACAAATGTATGAAACCAGAAAAATATTTTTCTTGTCAGTTAACTTAGTTCCGGAAATTCTAAAGGGAGATGTTCAAATAAAGCACAATTAATCACTCCATACTCAGCCCTTCTGAAACTTTCTTCAAAAGTGTTTCTGGGATAATTGAATGATTTTATGATGATACATTTTATGCAAGTTTTTCATAAACATTTCTGTACCCAAAACTGTAAAACTACTTTAGAAGAAAGATAATTTCATAAAGTTTTGCATCTTGCGAACTCTTGAATTGAATAAACAAATTCTACATTGAGAAATGGGAGTTGTTTGTTTTCTGGTTCTATCCCATGGTTTATATTTTAGTTTTTCCCTTCTCTTCCCCCTGTTCATTTTGGAATGCCTTGCTCATTTTTTAAATCTCCTTATAGCACCTAGTTCTATGATTTGAACATGGTAGGTGTTGAATAGTGTTTGTTAAATTGAATTTAAGTCAACATCACCACATACGGGCCCATTTTACCTATAATTTTAGGACAAGATTGACTTTTTGTTTTTCTGTTGAGCGATGAAAGCAAGTTGGCAGGAGCTAGCAACGTTTCATTCCCTGGAATCACTTTTATTATTTATTTACTATTTGTAGTACAAACATGTTTCCAGGAACTTAAGCAACTAGAATGTAGTTTTCTACTTAAATTCAATCCCTCTGTTTAGGAACCTTCTGTCTATCAGGGAGAGTTTGGCAAAATTCAGAAACTGGTAAGAAAAAAATGACTGCAACTATTCTTGGGGTAGAAGAGAACAGAGAGGAGAAATATTTATTGAATCCCTTCATGCTTAACAGACCCTAACTGTTTCCAGAACCAGTTCAAACTAATTCTGTGTCTTGCACCATTTTACTTTGGGCATAATGAACTTCAGTACCGCAGAAGGGGGAACTGGTTTGGCAAAACCTTTCAGACTACTCCTTTCTCTTGTCTCTTATCCCCTCTTTCTCTTAAATGGTTTGGTTCTTGGCAAAACCAAAAAGTGTTTTTCTCTAGTGCTTTTTATTTTTTATTTTTTGTCTTTAATTTCTAACTAAGTGTGCATTTCAAAGGAAATGTAAGCCAGCTGTTTCTTATTCTTTTGCACTCAACAAACTGGTACTTTGTAAAAACCATTCAATGTCCGAGAAGCCTTGAGCCCCCTAAAAAAAAAAAGCCTTTCTTTCCTTTGAACCAAGAATACAAGCTTCACTAAAAGGGAAGAGTTGGAACAAAAAAAGACTGGGATTTGATTTAATTTAAGCTTAGAATTTATAAGTGAGAGAATGATTGCAGCCTTGGCAGCATATAGATATTTCCAGGTAACTGAAATTTAACTCTTTTATTTAATGAGCCCTGACCACATCCAATAATGGTACTTCTATGTTCTCTTCCCTGAGGATTTCTTAGAAAATAAAATAGTGTCTACTTGTGTGAGAAGTTGAGGGAGTGGGGACGATGGGCAGGAGGTTAACAGGAGGCATAGTAACCCTACATATATAGCTGCATTAAAAAAAAAATGAAGAGTGAACCCTGGCTATTTGGGGTCTCAATATTTGAGTAAATGATCGTTTTTACAGAAGTGAAAATGAAATTTACTCTGAAGTTGTTTGCAAGTAGTTTACTAAATGCTTGTAACTTTTAATAAAAATATAAAGAGGGATATTTAATTTACTTATGAGAGTGAAAATTCCCAAATTTTAGAAAGACCTATTTGCAATACTACAATTTACATTTTAATTACAAAACTTTTATGTCTTCATTGAAACAGATGCTAAAGTTCCTCCATTTGGCAAAACTCTGTTGTCCTAATTGGAAGTTACTCAATAAGTGGAAGTTAAAAAAAAAAAATATTTCTCCAAAGCATTTTATAATTCAAAATTTTCACTAATGGAGAACAAATTTTCTCCATTTTCCTATTGCCCTGAATTAAATTTTATTGGCACTTAAAAAGAGATGTATAACTAATATTTTTACAGATTTTTTAATAAAAAGGATACGTTGTTCATATAAAGAAACTGGACTTCCGTAAGGGTTATGTTGGTGCTGCGGCACATTTGGCCAGGGCACATTATTTTCTGCTGATGTGGGCCTCGTGGAAGTCATACCGCTTTCTATTAAAAGGCTACTTTGGGCTGGGAGCAGTGGCTCACGCCTGTAATCCTAGCACTCTGGGAGGCCGAGGCGGGCGGATTGTTTGAGCTCAGGAGTTCGAGACCAGCCTGAGAAAGAGCGAGACCCCGTCTCTACCAAAAATAGAAAGAAATTAGCCGGACAGCTAAAAATATGTAGAAAAAAATTAGCCGGGCATGGTGGCACATGCTTGTAGTCCCAGCCACTCGGGAGGCTGAGGCAGTAGGATCGCTTGAGCCCAGGAGTGTGAGGTTGCTGTGAGCTAGGCTGACGCCACAGCACTCACTCTAGCCAGGGCAACAAAGTGAGACTCTGTCTCAAAAAAAAAAAAAAAAGACTACTTTGCATTAGCTGTCTCTGATATTCTTTTGGCATTGGTCTGGTAATGTTTTATACTTTTTCTTACTTGTAAAAATTGTATTCTAAGTGAGATTCACTTCAACATACATGTGCTGAGAGCCTATGTGCCAGGTGCTGTCAGGGTTCTAGAGAATCAAGTGTGACAAAACAATCCTTCTTCTCGGTGACCTCACTGTGGCCTGGCCACAGAAGCGCAATGAAGGTGGGCACCAGGGCAGGGAAGGGGCTGGACACCATGAAAAAGAAGTGGAGGTTCAGAGGCCTGGGAAGAGTCCGGGACTGTAACCCATCAGAACATTCGTGGGATGTAGGAAAAAAGTTCTCGTTCGGGTGAGAAGCAGCTCCTAGGTGGGAAGAGGGCAGTGACCATGTGCACGAGAAAAGGAGAGCTGGTTCTGGGTGGCCCACGTGCAGGCTCTCAGCTCGGAGAGGGCGTCAAGGGCTGGATTTTAGCCCCGATTTACCCGACCTGCTGAACCAAGACAACTGCTCACGTCTGAGAACTACCTCGACTGTCGGGGGAGACAGGAGGAATTCAGGAAAAGCCATGGCTGATAAAGAACTTTAAGAGGTTTGCTGTGGGGGTTTATGGTTTAAACCCCCGACATAATCTCTCTTACAAAAACTTCAGGAAAGTCTCTCTTGTTTAAGAATGCTTTTGGTGCTGGAGGTTTCGGGTTCCTGTGGGGAGTATTAAGTAATATTGAAATCTGCATCGAAATTGATTTGAGATGTCAACAGAGGATAGAAGATACCTGAATCTCAAAGACAACTAAATCGCACTCCTGCCTTGGAGTAGATCACTGTCTAGTGGAGAGAGAAGGTCAATCTAATCAGGTAATTTGAATACAATCGGGTAAAACTCATATACTATATATGCAGAGTATATGCTCTTGCAGAGAGCGGAGGCTGGGCCCAAGCTGTGTCCTGGACAGCACTTAGCAACATTCCACGTATGTGGTAAGTAACTACTTGCAGAATTAAATTGAAGAAACATTGCAACTCTGGATCTATTTACTAATCCATTTTTCTAACCTTCAAAAATTTTGCTCAAAGTAAATTGATTATAATTTTATTTACTTTCCCTCAGATCTTAAGGAAATCAAATATTTTGAAAAAAAGAAATGATTGGGCAACTTGGAGGCAGTTTTTGAAAACCATGTGTGCTTTCACTTCCTCTTTCTTTATTGCTTAGAAAACAAATATGTAAATAAAATTTAAGTCCAATAGCTTGGGTGGATTTTTCTTAAACTAGAAATAGAAAGCACTAAGGATCTTGACATTTTGTATCGTGAGAAATTTGGACTAGTTGGGCAGTTATTTTCATGGCAAGGAGTGTGTGGCAGAGGAAAAAAGAAAAGAAAAAAGCTATGACAACATGACTTCGTCATCCTGCCAGTCCAGGGCACGAGCACCCAGAATGGCTTGGTGACAAAGAGAGTGAAGGACAGAATCTGTTAGAAACAGACCAGGCTGGGGGTGGGGGTGGGGCCCAAGAGAGAAGAGCAGGTTGGTGAGAACTTGCTTGGACATAAAAACGAAGGATCTGGAAAATGCAGAGCCCTCAGGCTTCAGGCTATCTGGCTAGATTGTGTTACAGAAAAGATGGAAAGGCTAGAAAGGGTTCACACAAAAAAAAAAAAAAAGAAAGAAAATCTTTCTAAAATGTCATCATTATAATTATAGTGCCCTGTGAATCTTTAAGACTTTCTTTTAGTTTGTATTAAAATTCAAGTGCCCTTGATGTTCATAACCTTCTTGCCACTAATAGTTAACAACTTAAGTAAGTATTGCTTTTTAACTGTGACAACAATTTGAAAGGCAGATCCATGTGGAGGCAGGAAGTAGGTGCTCCTGGTTGGAGAAAAGGGTGCTAGGAGGAAAAGCAAGAGGTTTCGAAAGGAAATCTCTGGGTGCTTCACAAATTTGTACAAGGACAGCCTTATCCTGAAAAACTGAAACTGTCCTCATGACTTAATACTAACCAAGATTTGAATTCATCCACCCTCTTGCTTGCTTGAAAAGAAGGAAGAAAATGCTCATACATTCAATATCTGCAAAGTATCATGTGTTTTCATAAATGATTTCTTATGTATTTCTCATAACACTTGCATGGCATGCCTACTATTATTTCTACAGCTAGCAAGGAACAGAGTTGGAGTTTAAAACCAAGACTTCTAACTGTAAGTTCAATTCTCTTTTTGCTATTCAAGATGATTATTTATTTCTTGTCTCTGCTTCTTTGTGTTCTCTCTCTCTCTCTTTCTCATTATCCCACTAAGGGCATTCTGGATATTCTTAGAGTCAAATTTTCTCAGAACGATCCCCTGAGTTAGGTACTAGGGTCCCAATTTATAGATGAGGCAGTTGAGGCACAAACAGGTTAGGTGACAGGCAAGGTTGCAGAGCCGGATAGCAGAGCGGCTGGGATGCAGACTGCCGCGCCAACTCCAGAGCCCATGCTCTGAACCGCCAGGGACCCTTCTGCATCTGTGTCTCTAGGGGCCATCAGTGTGAACTGTGACCACCCAGCCATCCTGGGGACCCGCTAGCTGATTTGTTGTGGGTATCAGCACAGACTTGACAAAAGTGACCTTGGCACCGAGACAATCTACAAGTAGATGCGCGAAACTTGGCCATGGCACAGCCCTTTCAGTGAGGCCAGATTAGTACGAGAAAACTGAAGAATCTTGCCTGGTGTTGAGTTCCTGTGATTGCTTTCATCCTTACACTGTCCAAGACCGATTTGGAGTTTATAGAAATAACTAACGGGAACCAGAGTAATTGGAAACATTTTGCAGAGAAAAGGCGCTAGTTCGGACTTCTAGTTTTTTCTAATCAGAAAGCTATCAGGGAAACACGTGAGGCAGTGGATGTTGCCATCTCCCCGCCACCCCCAGCAGAGAGCAGTTCAGCCGCAGGGTACAGGGTATCTTGGCGGAGTCTCTCATAGCTCTGCCTTCGCTGGGGCGTAAATCATTCTCCAATCTCAGATCGGGCATAAATTGTTCCGAAACCACGGCGCTCACTAAATGTTATTGTGTTATTGAGACATAAATCCTACGTCAGCTTGATGAAATGTCTGTGGCCATCGCGTTAAACAAGTCAAGGCAACTACTTAACGATTTCCAAACATCTGATTATTAAAGTTCAAACAGGAGGTTGGAGAGGAAAGCCATGTTCAAATGAACTTTAAACAGCCGTTTCTCATATTTGCTCGTTAGCAGCTGCCGTCGTGACTGCCCCGGCTCTGAACCCCACCTCAGGAGAAGGGCCGGGAATGGGCATGGCGGGTCATCAGAGGAAGCAGCCCTGAGTTCCGGGAGCCCTCGTTGACCTTGGCCGCCTCTCGTCACAGAAAGCACAAGCTGGATGCCCCTCTCAGACATCTCTATTTTAACCTGTCTCTTGGGCACCTTCTACAGTGTAGAGAATGACAAGGACTCATTTTGCCTAATAGGATGCCAGCCAGCTGATTACAGCTCCAATATACGGAAAGTAAGCTTAGCACCGCATATCTGGATAGCTCCTTAGAGTTTCTGAGAATTTTCCCGTGCGTTTGATCTATACCCTTGTCCCCTCTCTCCCTGCTACTTCACAGAAGAATTAAAAGGAGGAAAAAAAGAGCTTTCCTAACATCTTGCCTCTACACCACAAATTTATCTGCATCTTCTTTTCCATCCCCGATGTCAGGATGAGAGAGATGTTCTTCCTTCCACCCAAGAAGAGTCACTCCGCCTCCCCTGGAGACTCATTCTTTTTCCCCTTCTCTTTCCTCAGGGACCTTTCTGTACTGAAATTTTCTCTTTCTTGCTCTATTTGCAACTTCTTTTTTCCTGGCCCCTTCCCATTAGCAGTTAAACAAGCTCAATTCCCCTGCATGTTTAAATAAACAAATAAACCGCTGTCAAACTCCACCTCCACCTTCTGCATTGTTATATATGTCCTTCTTCCACTGCTAAACTTTTTTTATACATATCTTGTACAAATTTATGGGGTACATGTGATATTTTGATCCATGCATACAATGTGTAATGATCAAATCAGGGTAACTGGAATATCCATCAGCACAAGCATTTGTCATTTCTTTGTATTGGGAACATTCCGAATCTTCTCTTCTGGCTATTTTGAAATATACAATAAATCGTTGTTAACTGTAGTTGCCTACTCTCCTACTCTTCAGCTCCCATTCAATCCTCAAGCTGTGCCGGTCTGGTTTCTGCCTCTACCACGTCTCTGGAGCTGTTCTTGCCAAAGTCACTGGGTGGGTTAGAAGTCTGGCTACAAGTAACAGAAAACCCTACTCAAACTGGGTTAAATTATAGAGGAGATTTTTGGCCCACTCGATTGGAAAACCAGGGGTAGAACAATGATCAGATATCATCCAAGCCAGTGGCTGCGGGTGCACATCCCTGCAGTGATACTCGGAAGATGGAAAGCCGTCCCTTCTTATGGCTCTTTTAGAAACACAGAAACTTTTCTTAGAAACTCCCAGAGATTTTCCTTTTAGCATTTTCCTGGTATGAATTATGTGTTATGTGCCAATTCCTGAAATAATCCTCAAGGCCAGGGCAACGCCACGCAAGTGCCTCACTTACAAATCTCTCTTATATCACTGGTTCTCAGCCAGGAGTGATTTTACAGCTGGCATTGTCTGGAGTCACTTTTGATTGTTACGAGCGAGAGTAGGGTACTAATGGCATCTAGTGGGTGGAAGCCAGGGGTGCTATAAAACATCCTACAGTGCACAGGGTACCCCCGACAACAATGAATTATCCAGCCTAAAATATCAATGCTGACATCATCCTTCTTTGTTATCTCCCACATTCCGTAAATCACTAGCCTGTATCAGTGCTAACGCCCAAATATCTCGAGTTTGCCCATCCTTCCGCCTTCTCACTGCTGCTTTCCTAGTTCAAGTAACTATCATTTTTACTTATATCATTTTATTTGCATTATTTTTCTAATTAAGATGTCCAATTTTGCTGACATTCAATCCACTTAGCACAATACATCCTATATCCATTAAGGTCTGACTATATATGAAATAAAAAAAAGATAAAAATTTATTTCTCTTTCATACAAAAGAAGTTTGAAGCTAGGGAAATCCGAGGTTAGAATTGGAGTTCCTTGGCAAGAACCTAAGTTCCTGCTATCTTTTTACTTTGCCATCTTTAGCCTGTGACTTCTTCTACATGGTCCAAAATATATTGAACAATGATAATCACAACCTAGCAGGGTGGGGAAAATGACAAAGAAAGAATTTTACTTCCTAGAAGGTAAACATTCTGCTTGCAGTTTATTGGACACTACTTAGTCATATTGCTACCCTGAGCTATGACAGGCTGGTAAACATGGGCTTTATTTCAAGTGGCCATGCACATAATTAAAAATTACTATTTCTCTTATTGAGAAAAACAGGAGAAAATATAGTGTGTGACAACCAAGTAGTCTCTGCAAGAGAGTCAGAGTCATCTTTGTCATTGCTGCCTAAAACCCTTGATTAACTGACTCCATATGATAAAGAGGACAAATGTTGAACCCTCTAATAAAATGGGTAAAAATACTTATCACTCTAATGGGTGCTTAACTTCTCTGGTCTTGTCTCTAATGATTCCTCCAAACTAATGCTACCTTCTCAAATGCAGGCATATGGGACTTCTTACAAGTCCTTAAACGGCTTGCTCTTCCGTGTGCGCTCGCTCTCTCCTTTCTCCCTTTCCCACAACACTCTTTTCTCCACCTGAGTTGTTCTTCCCGCCCCTGGCTAACTTCTGCTCCTTGTTTATCTCTCTTCTCAGATTCGATGCTATTTGCTCGGGGACTCCTTTGTGGACCCACCACAATTAAGAGAGGAGCCTCTCCTCTGCATTTCCACAGCCTCAAATGCTCAGCCGATTTTAACACTGTGTTGTTATCGCCACTTTCCTTCTTGTGTCCTCCTTCTAGGCTGTGGTTCTTTGGGACAGAGTTTGTGTCATAAAACACAGTAAGCATTTATTAAATAATTTTTGAATGAATGAGTGCATTACCTCATTTGACCCTCAGAAACACCTTGCGAGGTAAGCAACACTATTTATTTTTATAGACTGATTAACTAAGGTTGAGGAAACGTATGGGTGCCCAGGCCATAACGCTAACGAGGTGCAGAACACATTCTGACTTCTAGACTGGTTCTCACTTTACAATACCATAGTTCTCTTCCTTCGTTATCGTCTTTTGAACTTACACTGTAATTTCAACTCTGTGTCCATGGTCTTTTTGCAATATCTCCCACTTGCCATTTTGAATTCACTCCAAGTTGTAATGGATGTTTAAACTGGTTGCTCTCCAGTCTTGCATAGATACTATCAACCTCCCTCCATGTATGCCTTTGCCTTTAAAGTATTTAAGGCAAATACAAATACCAAAGGACACTATTAGTTTCCTATTCAATAATCTTCTTTTTTGACCTTGCTAAAAATATAGTTTCTTTTGTTCAGATATTTGGTGGCTTTGTGTTTTTGGAGGAAGCTGAGCTCACAAAAGGAATCTGCATTAGTTTCAGCAAAGAGAGTAATCCTATTCCCATTTCCAAGGGCTCATTTAAGAATGGTTACCTAAACCAATTTGACCGGTAATATTTAAAAGGAAGTCACTGTCATGTTGTTTTTAGAAAGGGACATAGTGCGGGGCTGTGCCGTTTCTGTCTCCGTGCTATCATCAGCATTCATCCCCAAATCTGCTGCAACTGTCTTGGGCCCACAGAGTGTCGACATGCTTATGATGCACAGGGGAAAGACAGATGCATCTGGTTCCTGATGACCTCTCTTAGTGTTGAATTAGTTAACTCCATCACTGTCTTACCTTAGGGTTTCTTGTCATGTGAGAACCTAAATATTACTATTTAAGCCACTTGTAGTTGCATTTTCTGCTTCCTACAACCAAAAGCATTCTAAGTAGGACACCAACCTGAAAATGTGTTGAGGAACTCACCAAAGTGAACTGTACACTAACCATTGTGTGAAGAAAATAACATGGCTGGTGGATTCTCTTTCTTAAGTTTGGATTAAAAAAATAACAGCACTGCCCTTGCATCGAGTGCCTAGTACGTATTACCAATATGGAGCATGTTAGATAATCTCTAGATTGTGTAAACCTGAATCCAGCTCCCGGGAACCCCATGCCACACTGCTATCACACCAGTACACCGAGCATGACCTCCCCGGGATTTTCATCCTGAGACTTCAGTTCCTCGCTCTCCAGTCTTTTACGCACAGATACTATTAATAACCTCTCTTTATCCATGTCTTGGCCTTGAAAATATTTAAGACCTTGGCGTATGATTCTTCGAGTCACTGTCCTTCTAAAACATATATATTGCTTTAAAGTCAAAACCTGCTGTGAAAAAGGCCTTTCACACCCCGTTTCCCATTAGACCTCTAACTCAGTTTGCAGCCTGCTTTGCGTCTCCCTGCGGGGAATGTGAAATACGCCGGCTTTGGAAACAGTGCTGGCTCATGAAAGGGAAGGCCATCGGTCATGTTTTCAGGTGTAAGTCCTAAATTATGCTTTTAAAACAAAATATACCCTCACCTCTGGGGAAGTGTGCATAGCTTGACATATGAGCCTAGAATACACTGAAGGTTTTACTTGGCTAAGGAATGACATATACTTGTATGATAGTTTTTGCATCTCCTCTTATATATGACCTGAGAAGATGAGGTTTTAGGTCCTGGTCCCAGATATATCCCGGATATCATTCAGCCTAACATCTTTATTTTACAGGCATCCGGGTCACTCTCTCTGGAACAATAGCTGATGAAGTCAATGGGAAAAGCACCGATGAAGAAATCTTTAGAGTTTCTGATGTTGCTCCTGTAGGAATAGTTAGAGTTGACTACAGTCTGTGCAGCTCTGGAGTGAGGAAGGGAAAAGGAGAGGCAGTAGGTTTGTTGACTGCCTAACTCAGTATAAACCGGGGCTATAGTGGGAGGAATAGGGCAATAATATGGGCAGGAGGAAGACAGAGAGGGAATGGGCTTTATATAATGTAAGTGGGTTCCGTGCACATAAGAGTGCACTTTAGTTTAAACCTCAGTGTCCTATTTGGTAAGTGTGTGTCTGCATTCGTTAGGCTATAGGCTAGGGTTCTATAGCAAAGGAATCCAAAAAAATCAGTGCCTTAAACAAGTAAGAAATTAGTTTATCTAATGGGCGTAAAATTCTGGGTGAGGTGGTTTGGGCTGTTAATTCCAGGTAGATAGCCCAGAACCACTATGGTGGCTCCACCAGTATCAGGGACCCAGGATGCTTTTTCAAATAGCTGTCCCGCCTTCAACCTGCTATTTCCAAATCTTGGTCCAAGAAGGCTGTGCCACCTCATACATGTCTGCATTCTAGATAGCGGCAGAAAGAAAAAGGGAGAGCATGTCCCTACCATTAAAGAACATGACCAAGAAATTGTACTTACCACTTCTGGTCATATCCCAGTAAACAGCCCTTGACCACATGGCTCTCCTTTGCTGAAAGGGAGTCTGAGAAGTATAGCCTTAGCTGGATGGCAAAGTGCCAGCTAAAATGTGTATTGCTGTAGACAGGGAAAGAAATAGAGGAGACAGCTATTTGTCTGCGTCACAATGATGTAGGTGAGTTACTTAAATTCCACACATTAGTTTCCCCATATGTGAAGTGAGAATAGCAATAGTTACTACCTGCATCAGATAGGATCGTTCTTGGTTGTTAGTTACAGAGAACCTGACAAAGAGTGGCTATAGAGCAAGGTTGCTCAACTATGGCACTACTGACATTTTGAATTGAATAACTGCTGTGGGGGGCTGTCCTCTGCTGTGTAGGATGTTTAGCAGTATCCCTGACCTCTGCCCACTAAATACCAGTAGTTCTCTCTGAATTGTGAAAACCAAAAATTTCTCAAGACACTGCCAAATATACCCCTGGGGGTGAATAGTCCCTGATGGAGAACTACTGGTATAGAGGAAAGGATTTGGAGGTTTTAGGTTTTGAGGTTTTTTTCCCCCTCCACTTAGCAAGAAGCCTGGAGGAAAGCAATCCAGGGCAGAGTGGTCACTCAAAGATAATTTCAAGGAAGAGACTTCCTCCATTTTTCTGTTCCGCCATTCTGGACACATGGCGTTTGCCCATGTGGTTGTTGCTCATCAAGGTTCTAACTCTCATCTAGTTTTCTACCCTAGCAAACCTGCATAGACCCACTCTGGTGCCCGTGACAGCCAGAAAATTGTCACCTTTGTACTTGAGGCAGCCAGCATTCAGACTGGAACTATAACATCAGCTCTCCTGGATCTCCAGCTTGCTGACTGAAGATCTTGGGACTTCTTAGCCTCCATAATCCCATGAGCCAATCCTTATAATAAATCAATCTCCCTCTCTTCTCTCTCTCTCTCCCCACCTGTGTGTGTGTGTGTGTGTGTGTGTGTATACATATAATATCTATACATGTATATTATATATGATCTCCTGTTGATTCTGTTTCCTTGGATAACTCTGACTAATACTAGCATATTCACCAAACCAAAATCTCAAGAGGGACTGTACATATTATTTTTGCTTTTTCTTCATTTTACTCTTTGGGAGATTGAGGGTCAATAATACATTTTGGGTGGTAAGAAATAAAGTTAATTTTATTAACATTTAAGAGCTGGCCTTGTCCTTTAGAAGAAAACCTATGTAGAGATATATTGAGTCACCTGCTCATCATCCTTAGTGCCACCCTGGTTCAGTGGGAAAAGGAAAAGACCAAAGAGAATTTCCTTTCCCTCCCCATGGCCCAAAGCAGAACTGGTCTTTGCTGTCTGTTCCAGCTCATTTCACCTGAGTCACGCCCTGGTCCCTCTTGGGTTGCCCCCTCATTCCCTCTCTCCCTCCCTTCGTTTCTTCCTTCTTTCTTTTCCTTTTTATATGTTTTTGTTTTTGTTTCAGGTACATTAAGTTAATGTTGATTCTTTTCCTCAGTTCACGGCACCGTATCACCGTGGGTCCGTTCAAGGCTCTTTTCTAGTCTGCTGTTTGTTCGTTCACTCTGTTGTATCCCTGTCCCACTCCCATTGCCCTTACACATAAACAAACATTCTCAGGCGCATCTTTCTTTCAGTTTATGTGTGCTCTTGCAAAATGCATATCGTGTATTTATCATGGCATGCGTTTTTAATTTACCTCAACGGTATTGGAGTCATTTTTATATCGCATGCTGTTTCTTTTTTTTTTTCACCAAATGATATATTTTTAAATATCCATTGATGCTGTTTTTGTGCATCTCGTTGGCTGCTTACAACTGCTGCATGGTTTGAATTTAACATATTTCACTCACCATTCTCCAGGAGCGGACGCCCAGAGTGTCTCTAACTTCCACCATCACGTTCACCATCATGAATACCTGATATTGCACATCTTCAATGCCCTGTTATTGAGCTCAGTGAGAAGTTCTTGGCAAATATGGCCAGGCAGAACTGCCAGGCCATGGGGAGTACAGATTGGTGATCTGTGCATGTGGTTTCAGATTGCTGTCCAGAGTGGCTGCAGAAGAGACTTCGTTATGTGTTTGTCGTAGTGTCGAAGGTTCCTACATCCCCACATCCTCTCCAGCACTTGGCATTTCAACCCCGCTCCCATTTACGTTACATAGAAAGTAATAGCTGACTATTCTAGCCTGTCTTTCTCTGATTAGTCATGACTATGGGTAGCTCTTTCGTGTGCTTGTTGGTTCCTTGGGTTCCTCTTTTGTCAAATATGTTTTTACATTTTTTGGTATTTTTGTCTTCTTCTGGTTAATTAACAAGAGTTTCTAATAAATTCTAAAAATTGCATGTTAGTTTTTCACATCAGAAATATAATTTTTTATGATTTTATCCATCTATTAACTTTTCCTAGAGGTCTTTCACTGACTAGCAAACCTTATTTCTGATATAATTATATATATGAATATATATGTGTGTGTGTGTGTGTGTATATATATATAGAGAGAGAGAGAGAGAGAGAATGATTTTTCCTTATATGCTTTATAAGTTTGGTTTAAGAAGTACTACCCCAGATTATTTACCCACATTTTTTCCACTAACTACATAGATTTAATATTCATATTTAAAATTGTAATTTAATGTATAATTCGTTTTTGCTTGTGATATGATGTAGGAATTCCATTTTATTCTTCTCCATATTTTGAGCCAGCTTTCTAACATTATCTGTCAAAGAATTTATCTTTCTCCTCCCATTGATTTCTGTTGCCAATTTTATTGTATATTAAAAATATTGTATATTATTGTATTTTCTCAATATGAATGGCTTTGTCTTTGGATTCTCTATTCTGTTCTGCCAGTCTATTTATTTGGTTTTATATCAATGCTATGTGTTTTAATTACTCCAGCTTTGTGCTGTCCCATAGCATGTGATAGGACAATCCCACCATTTTACTCTTAAATTTTTTTTTTTTTTTTTTTTTTTTTTTGAGACAGAATCTCAAGGTGTTGCCCGGGCTAGAGTGCTGTGACGTCATCCTAGCTCACAGCAACCTCAAACTCCTGGGCTCAAGCAATCCTGCCTCAGCCTCCCGAGTAGCTGGGACTACAGACATGCGCCACCATGCCCGGCTAATTTTTTCTATG
>CAUYSK010071773.1:0-20886 GCA_963575035.1 Avahi laniger | reverse complement strand
CGTGGCATCAGCCTAGCTCACAGCAACCTCAGACTCCTGGGCTCAAGCGATCCTCCTGCCTCAGCCTCCCGAGTAGCTGGGACTACAGGCATGCGCCACCATGCCCGGCTAATTTTTTCTATATATTTTTAGTTGTCCAGATAATTTCCTTCTATTTTTAGTAGAGACGAGGTCTCGCTCTTGCTCAGGCTGATCTCGAACTCCTGAGCTCAAACGATCTGCCCGCCTCAGCCTCCCAGAGAGCTAGGATTACAGGCGTGAGCCACTGCGCCCGGCGCAATGAGCTAATTTTAAGAATATATGCAAGAGTATCTATTAGTAAATTTTCCTAAACCTAATTTTCTATATTATATAAGTTACTTAAAAACATACAAACATTTTTCAAAATTTTCATAACTTACTTAATTTTATAATTTGCCAAATTAGGTATTTTATCAACTTTGCATATTTTGAATCATTAAATGTACTGGAATATCTTTCGAGAGCTAACCCCCCAAACATAGAATCTTTATTAGTTTTCACAACTTCTAAACTAAGCTGGAAATTACACACTTTTTTTTTTTTTTGCATTGCTCTGGTCCGTGCTAATATGTAGCATGATGAGTGTTTTTAAAGCATTCTTGAGATTTCTTGATTCAATCTTTGACATGTTTCCTAGCAACAGACTCAATTCTTCTTTGAAAGAACACTTTTGAGGGTGGTTGGGAGGGGTGCAGTATTTGGAGGGCAATCAAACACAGGGTGGGCTTTTTACTGTGAAATATTTTAAAGTGTAGATACCTACTTAATAAAAAAATAAAGCCTCAGACTGAGGTCTGTGTATGTGTTTGTTGTTTGGAGCAATAAATGATACAGTTTATGTAAAGCACTTTTGACAATGCTTGATACAGAATACAGCAAAAGCTCAAAAAATATAGCTAAAAATGAGTTAAAGTTGTGTATTTTTTTCCCATGAAGTTAAAATTTCAACACAGAAAACAATGAGTGTTAAGTATTCTGTAGTCAAATCCAATTAAGTACAAGATCATTTAAGTAGAAAATGTGCACAGAATACTGCCTTATTCACCAAACCTGATGTTTTTTATCACTACCAATGCCCCATAAGATAAAGTATATACACATTTTGAAGCTTAAATTGCAATTTTTAAAGTGTGTTTTAAAGTCATATAGTATTTGTTCATCCTGTTAAAGGAAAACATGACTATTTTTTTATGCTTTAACTTAATTTCTGAGAGTGGTTGTTCTTATGCTTTGGTGAGTTTAAGGAGCTTTGAAAGTTAAGGATAGAAGCACAAATATTTAAGACAAAGAAAAAATTTGCAGGTAATTGCAGACTCTATCAAAGCCTTAATTAAAGGGCACTAGGAAAGCTAATTAGCACATCTGAGATTTTAATCAAACTGCTATTTCAACCAATTTATTAATTGACTCCAGGATTAGGCTGTAATGTGCACTGTTAAGATGTATGTGCATGATCTGAAAACTCTAGGACTGTGTGCTTTCTTACTTCAGGAGGAGCCAAGTTGAAATGTGCATTTTAAAATGATCTCCTAGTTTTACAACAATAATTGTAGATCTTGTAATAAACATGGATCATTTTATGCCTACAATAGCTAAGTCTAAAAAAATATAATACAATTTGGAATTCAGCAGACACTTGTTGAATGAGTGCTTATAGATATCTTTTGATTCAAAGACAAAACTTCTCAGCCCGGCCACATTCTTGATTTGAAATATAGTTTAATCTTAACAACACTTATTAGATCATTAAATACAAATAAAATTAATTTTAAAACATCTTAAAGATATTTGTAGCAAAACTGAAATACATTGTCAAAAATTACAGAACGATCTTATAAATTTCAATCTGATCATTGGATATGGGGCTTATCTTATCCTGAAAGCTTCAATCAATAGATTATCCTTCTGCATTTTTGGATATACAATATCAAAGGTGGAGGGCAACAACCTGACATTGTCTTCTTTATAGAAATTTATTATAATAAAGTTATTACTAGTTTTGGAGGAAAGTGGATTTCCATCTGCTGTAAACAGGTTATGCGCTACTTTACTTGAAGAAGAGCAAATTCAATTCCCTTCTAAATTTCCTTTCTACCAGATGATTTTAAACACTGCCTGTGTTCTTATTCTACTAGGCAACCAGGAAAAGACATACTCCTTTACCTTAAATACAGTCTTTGGAACTCACAGTGTGTTTTACAAAGTCTTTGGAAAACAACTCTAGGCTCTCTCAGCTTTAGCAACAAGAGTAGTGCCAATTCAGAAGTTTGTAGTTGTTGGTGAGATTAAGCAGTTGGGGTTTGTTATTAGTAAGAACAGATTTAATTGTTTCTTTTTTTCTTTTTGGAGTGAATAAATATAAAGGTTTTGACATTGTTGAGTGTATTCATCATGCATTTTTATTTTCTGTATTTCTTATGCTTTGACATCTGGGGCCTTGCTAATCCTGGAGAGATTGGCCCTCCCAGGGCTCACCAGTTCCTAGAGATAGTCAAGGACTTTTGATAGTAGGGAGTCTAATTGTTGAACGGACTGGCAGAAAGCATGAAACTATTAAAGACATTTTACTTAAAGCAACATTTTTTAGTTTACTGTGAGGTATGGCTAGAAAGTCATATCACATCTATAAGTGTTAAGGCATATCTGTTCTCTTAACAATACAATTGCTTTCACTCAGTGTTTTAAAATGTAAATTTTATTATTATTCAGGTATGGTGAGGCCAACAGATCAAGAGATAATTCTCATTGAAAAGATAGTTTGTTACCCCCAGTTCCCCAGTGGAGGGAGCATGCCAAGCTGTGCAGAGGCCACACAGGAAATCACCAGGGTGGGTTAGAAGGCAGAGGGAGTAAGGGGAAAACATGGGCAAGAGCCTTTATTGTGGTTTCTGAGGGAAACAATGAGCTAGTCAGGGTAGCAAGCTTAAGATTGGTCAGTTTGGATAATTTTAGTAGGAGTCAGGGTGTAGTGGCTGTCTCTAGTTGTCTAGGACTTGGTCCTGGGGTGATTGGTGCAGGGGAACAGAGGGCCAGAGCGTAAGAGCCTGTGAGACTTTAGCCAAAAAGGTGGTTGAGGTGCAGGCTCTGGATTGGTTGGTTTGTATATGAGAGGTGCACTTGCAGGTGAGTCCTTGACTACCTTTAGGAATTGGCTAGCCCTGGGAGGGCCAATCTCTCCAGGATCAGCAAGACCCCAGATGTCAAAGTGTCAGAAGTACAGAAAATAAAAATGCATGATTAATACACTCATCAATGTCAAAACCTTTATATTTATTCACCCCAAAAAGAAAAAAAAAGAAACAATTAAATAAGTTCTTACTAATAACAGATCCCAACTGCTTAATCTCACCAACAACTACAAACTTCTGGACTGACACTACTCTTTGTTGCTAAAGCTGAGAGAGTCTAGATGCTAGAAAATTTATAATTTTCACTGGTTTTGTTTTCCAGACTTTACCTCAGCATTCTATAATAAGCAAGCTTTTGAAGAGTCTTACCTTAAGAACTAAAGGTTCTCTCACATCCACCCATAAGAATAAGTGATTGAGGTGCCCAGATCTAGTGAGTACTTGTTTATATAAAGGATGCTTCGATTCAACATTCTTGCCGTTAAAATAACATATATGAAAACAACTCATAGACTTATCTTTCATCACTTTGGCCTTCAAAGTAAACCTATTCTCTTTCAATTTCACTTTACTATTTTAAAAATCACCCTCTTTTCCTATCTAATTCTATAACCTTTCTATTCTTAAGGCTGTACTTGATCCAGCTATATTCAGGTGTAGATTTCTAACAAGATGTAAGCACACAAATGATTTTTCTCACTCCTCAGTGTGCCTTCACACAGAACATTATGACGAAATAGATAATAAAACTTAATATAGCAGGCATCCTGGGTTAGGCTATTTTATACATTATCTTTTCAATAAGTTTAAGTTCAAGACCTGATTGACACTGGCCAATTACTGGCATTGATGGATCTATAAATCATTTGTGGATTATTTTATGTACATTTATAGCCCCCATTTCTCTTCATTGTTATTAACAACCTGCTGCAAGGCCATCATTTTATACATAGTCAGTTGAATAAAGAAAACTGCATGTATTTGAGTGGATCGATATTATTGACTTATCAAATGGAATTGATATGTCTGTAATGAGTACAGAAATGTTTTAAGACCAATATATTATAAAAATAATTGTCCATCATCAGTAGTTTGGCTAAACAGCACGGTAATCATCAACCAACCACTTATTGATAGTGATCGGAAAATTGCTCCTTTACTCTGAACATCTTATCTAATGATTAGTCAAGTTTTAAGTTGTTTAATTCAACTTCCTCAATTTCTCTTGTTCTAATCTTGCCCTCACTGCAGTAGCTTTCTAGCTAGTGACTTTACCTATGTTCTCATCCCTTAATAAAATCCTTCATGGTGTTGCCAGAGAAATTGGGCTAATATGTAGTGAAGAGCAAATTTTTGCCATGCTCAATATTCTTCAATGACTGCTATTATTTACAGAGTGTTGTAGCAACTTCCTAACAAAATATAAATGGCACTTCAAAATCTGTTGTTGCCTGCACACCTTTTATACAATATGATCCAACAATGCTAGACTGTTACAGGTTTCCAAACATGACATGCTCATTTATATCTCTTGCATGTACAATTTTCCCTTTTCAAATGCCTTTCTAACCTATAAATGACTCACAAACTCTTTCATGATATTTTTGCTGACTGCTCTAGACACATGTGGGTATTCTCTATTGTTCCATTGCCACTTGTGTATACTGAATAATAAGTATTATTATCATTTTTTCCTTATAATTACATGCATGTTTGCCTCTTTAGTAGGTTACAATCTTCTCGAGTATGGGAAATACGTATTTTCAAACACATGCAACTTAGACACTACTCCATGTGTGTAATGTGTTCTCAATTTATAGAATCATCTATTTCAAATGGCGGAATGAATGAGTGTATATGGGGTTCCTGAAGAATCATAGTAGTTAGACAAAGTTGGATAAAATTTTTCATCCTTTTAAGTCTGATACATTGTTTTCCAGATACATTTTAAAATACAGTTAGATAGATAGAATGAACAATATTTGATAGCACAAAAAAGTGACAATAGTAAACAGTAAGTTATGATGTACTTTAAAACAACTAAAAGAATGGAATTTGAATATTCCTAACACAAAGAAATGATAAATACTTGAGGAGATGGATACTCCAATTATGCTGATTTGATTATTACACATTGTATTCCTGTATCAAAACATCACATGTGCCCTCTAAACATATGCAGCTATTTGTACCCATAATAATTAAAATTATTTTTAAAAAGTTATCACGGTTTCTGAACTTCTGAGTTCTTTAAAGGTAGAAAAAAGGTTAACAGTTGAGTTCCTCAAAACACCACCAGAAAAGAAAACGGTGAATTGAGTAAAGCCGTATTTATCAGACTTGATGCAGTGTGGGAGAATGCCATCTTAACAGAGTCCTTAGAAGGGGAAGTCATGGGAGGACATTTATAGTGTTTTGAATCCCGGGCTGGCTGGTTGACTTCAAAGTGTGTCCTGCAAGGTGTAAAACTGACTGGAATTGGGAAGAGTTTATGGCACAACACGTTTGGATTGGTGAGTACAGAGGAATGAGGGTCTTGAAGCACTTCTTGACAGGGAAGCTGTTTGTCTTTATAAGTAATCCATGGTTGTTTTACAGTCTTATCTTCCAGGAACAGGTATTTCATGGAGCAAGCAGCAGGTTAGTTTTGCTGAGTCATAGTAATTTTTAACATACATACAGGAATGTATGTCCAGTCTCGGTATGTTCTAAACTAAGGACAGAATTTACTTTGGTTTTGATTCACAGTGACTTCCTATAATTTGTATCTTCAACATCTATCACAGCATGTGGAACATGGAAAGATTTAAGTATTTTATATGCTTTATCTTATTGTAACTTAAAGAGTTTACAACATGGGGATTTTCCCTCAATCGCAATGCTCTTTTTTATGAAGGCAGGATCACAGTCATGTAAATATTTGAAATAAAAGGGCATTGTCTACAAGACCCACCAATTCCTATTTAGTGCTCTGCTATACCTCTTACATTCTCCTATAACATCTTTCCCATTTATCTTACTTTCCCTCAGTTATGTACCATACCTCCTACCTCACCTGTCACTTGTGTTTGGATTCTATTCATCCTATAATGAGGTCAATCTTTACTTCAGTTGCACATTTTCAATAAATTTAAAGTGATATACTTTCACTGTCAAAATTCAAGAAATTTAGAAAGGTATAGTATAAAATTTCCAGAAACTTACATTTCACAGTTTACCTATTAATGTACACCTTCCTAGAATGTGTTTTATACATGTAGACAGACATGCTCTTGACTGCCTCGTCCCATTTGGGATATCCACATGTCAACTATCATAAAAAATCTTAGACAGTTTAAAATATTCATCTTAATTATCTAATCATCATATTGTGCATTGAAGCACCCTCCTTCGGTTATTTTCATTAAAATGTAGCTATTTATTTGTTGTTCTGGTGGTCTTTGCCAGGGGGATGAGCATTAAGAGCTTCCAGTTGGCCATCCTGCTGACATCACTCTGCCACCCAAATTTTTTCTGGCAATTACAAGCATTATGTCATGCACATCAAATAGACAACTGGAAGTGAGATGAGTTTGTGTTTGTGTTGGGATGAAGGTTAGATGTGGTGCACATTTTGAATGGCAACCACTTAGTTTTACAAGACTTGGAAAATGAGACACACCAAAGACGATGATGCCATATCCAGATCATGGAGAGTTGGGCAAGATCCATTTGCTGTCTGGTTAATAGAATAGAAAGTTCTTGTTCCTTTTTTCCTATATGCAGAATTAAATGTCATTTATGGTTGTATAAAATTAACATAGAAGTGTATTTGGAGATGTCTACAGATTGAACAGACAAAACTGAATTATCTTCTCATGCTGCGCATGGCCTTCATATTGTTGAGTGTCAAATTTTCTCCTGTTCCATGATAGTAGAGATTATTAATTTTTCATAGTCTAAAGAGGCTCAATTTCTACATCAAATATTCATCATTTGAATAAACTTTGAAAAAATAATTTAAACTTTTCGTGTCATATTTTTCTGGTGTATGAAAAGAAAGTATTACCTTTGCCATGGTGTTATTGTAAGGGCTGAATAAACAGGATATGGTACATAGTAATGCTTAATAATTGTATCGATATTCTGGGAAGACTGAAGAGGTTGTGATTTGGCAATCAAAAAGCACTTGGTGACTTTTAGAGAGAAGTTCAGTGTAATGATATTGACAAGAGGCAGATTACTGGGGGTCATGAACTAAACTTTGCAGTGAGGACACAGGGATAGTGATTGTAAACCACCTTTTCAGACAGATATACAATTGAATTAGTGGAAAGCCAGATGCAGAAAATTTGGTTTAAAAATGGTTATATATTTTGTTTTTGAAAGGTCAGTTAAAAAAAAATGATCATACCCTTGAATCTGGGTTGTGACTGCTATAACCAGCAGAAGATGGTAGAAGTGACAGCTGGTGACTCTTGAGGCTAGGTGGGTGATAAGAAGCCGTGCAGCCTCTGACTGGGTCTCTCGGCCTGTCATTCTCTGGACATTTGCCCTCAGATCCCAGTCACCATGCTATGAGAAGCCCAAGTCCACGTGGAGACTCCAAGTGCAGGTGCTGCAGTCCAAAGTTTATGGTGAACAAAGGCTTTAAGTTATCCCAGCTGCCAGTCACGGGAGCAAAAGAAGCCTCCCAGTGATTCTAGCCTCCAAAGTTTTAGTTACCCCCAGGTATTAAGACTTCCTTGCTGAGGTCTCAGACATCCTTGAGTACAGAGAAGCCATGCCTGCTGTGCTCTTTCTGAATTCCTGACTCATGAAATCCATAAACAAAATAAAATGGCTATTGTTTTAGGCCACTAATTTGGGGGTGATGCTATTTAATTAACAGCAATAAATAGGTGGAAGAAAAAAAACACATAAAATCAAGAATTCTACCTATTTGTAAGCCAAAGGAAGAACAAAAAGACAAAAAACAAACAAAAAACAGTTGTAAGAAAAGAATTAAAAATAGACCAGAAAAGAAAACAATAAAAATAGAGTAAGATTCCAGAGTCAACTAGAATACTGGGAAAAACTGGGAAGAAAAATGTTGGCAGTCAGACCTCTAGGGCTCTATAGATGGATGTCAAAAGAAACTCAGAGCAAATTTATGAACAGCAAGAGTAGAAAAATTATGCAATGGCAAGTACTTTTTGAGTGCTTGGTGTGGTCTACACATAAATTACACACACACACACACACATACACATTTCAATTTTTGTCACCCACCTTAATATTCTTTATTGTCATGTTCTAGGATTTCCTTGACAATTTTGTGCACATTTGGAAAATCTGTTCAAAAGAAAGCTTTTTAAATATCTTATAATTGCCATTCAAGACATTGTTGCCTTTGAATTTTTAAAAAATTACAGTTAATGATGCCTGATTCATCATCTACTCATTGCTCCTTCCTCATAGACAGAATTAAATGAGGCTGCCGGTGGTTTACAAAGAATATTTGAGAAATGTGGCAAAATCTTGCAGTCAACCATCTGTTCAAGGAGCTGTTTCTTTTCATAGAAAACATAAGGCTTAACAACAATCGAAACTCTTGATTTCTTACCAGAACACTGGGTCATGTCCAGTAAAGTGCAACCACTTGTTCTCTAATGCATTCTCAAAGTCAATGAATAAAGCCCAGAGAGCACTTTAAAATATCTTCTCAACATTAAATCAGACTCATTTTCCACTTTCTCTTATACGTTTCAATAAAACCATGCCTGCGGATTGTCTGCCTAATGATACAAATAAACAACGAAATCTTGTGAGACTTTGTTTCCGTGTTGTCTCCTTGGAAGGGCTGATGACTTCACAGTTGCAGTGAACGTCTTCAGGTGTTAGCACAAAAAAAAAGGGGAGGTATGGAGAACAATATTCAATCCCATCAGTATGTTTAGCAACAACGCAAATTTTTGAAAACATAAAATAAAAGTTATATGTGTTATGTAAAGGAAAATGCAAGGTAATTCACACCCTTTCCTTTTTTTCATTATCATCTCAGCCAACTGGTGTGTCTTCTACTACTATTCCATTCTCTTTTAGTAATGTTCTCTTATTTTTCTCATTTCTGGCACCAACACCGTATAGAGAGACCACTGTTTGATTTTTTTAAGTATAAACATTCTTTGAAGAGCTCTTCTTAGACTTCTTCTCTCTTTAAAATTGTTCCTTTGAAAATCTCTACCCTTTCCCACAATTCTGCTTGTTATTGTCTGCCCACTAATGCTGACAGGGTTAATACAGAGTTCCCAGACTCATATCCAGCAGCCTGCAGACCAAATGTGGCTTAGAATCATGTTTTGCTTATTCCCCAGTGAATTAATTTTATTCAGTTAGTTCCCTTATCAACAATTAAAAACTGGGAAACAATCTAACTACCTGGCTTGTGTTAGAAAAGCAGGATCTGCTATTGCAAAAACACCGATCTGTTGAAGCTGAACGGCAACCACCTCCTTTAGAAAGGCATATTTCTCCTGTGTGTAGCATTTCCCATTTTTTTTTTTATTTCAAATACAGCCTGTTACTTCAGTAGTCTCTGTAAGCATTTGGGTTTGTAAGCCCTGTTCTAATGCATACTTTAAGAGCTAAAGATCTAAGCTGCATTTCCAGCTGGCAGTCGGACAGCTTCATTCCAAACATCTTGCATTGATCCTTCTACATAAAACTTTCCTGGCTTGTTCTGGTAAAAATTCTCTCAGATACCAAAGCTAGAATAGTTGTGTACTTTCCTTTTTTTAATTTTCATTTTTTTTTCTCTCCCATTGGTATTGATTAACAGTGAGGACAAGTCTTATGGATTCAGCTTCTGTAATATATTAATATTTTCTCTGCCAGCCCCTCCTACCTAGGAGCATCAGGAGTTTCTAAATGATCTTCCTTCCCACATGGATTAATCCTATGTATCCCCATTACACTAGTCTCCCAAATGTATAATTTTAATAGTACTACTGCCTTGCCGAAAATATGATTAAAAATAAATTCCTCAACTTACCATTCTAGGCCACGCATAATAGGGGCCAATGTATTCCTTTTAGATCAGAGCATTTTAGAACTCACGTGACCTTAATGATTATCTAGTTCAATTCCCTCTAAGTGTAGCTGAGAAAACGAAAGTCTCGAAGGGCTAAGAGACTAATTTATAAATCAATAGATGGTTCACAGTGCGTTCACAGTGCAGAGATCAAAACCCAGCTCTCTGGAATAAATTCCCAGGGCTACATCCACTCACATCTACTCCACACTCACCAACCAAAGTGCTTGTTCTAGCCAAGATACTGGTTTCTGGCTGCTATTCCATCCATCACTACCAAAGTCTGAACCAGCGCTTTTGAGACTATCTCAAAGATAATTCCCTCTTCCAAATTTTTGCTCATTTCTTTTCCTTGGTCAGAGCATGAGTTATCTCCATATTTTTAAAGTACTTCAAAAATTGCAATCTTGTTAGAGCATTCACCATATTCTCTTGTTATATTTCAGCTGCCTGCTTTCACCACAGCTACTACAATTCTTGTAGACATATTAAGGAAGGGGGTATGTTGTTCTATATTATTCTAGCAAGTAGTATAGTGTCTTGAACCTAACATGTTGAATTGCCATTGCACTCCTGGACTCCTTTTCTCTCTCAACTTTACTTTCCTCTAAGGAGGTCTATTATGATCTACTAATTAGAAATTCCTCCCCCTGGTCCAGGACACTTCTCGTAATGATTCTTCATGTGTTTGTTTCTTTCACACTTGCAAATGCTGGGGTTTATACTTTTGTTTTCATTTTTTCTTTGGCATGTAACTGAATTCCATATCCTTTTCCTCCCTTTGGCCTTTAAAAATGTAGATCAGAAATATTAACTATTAATATTTGCATTTTCAGTGCCATCAGTGATTTGCAGAGATTTATAAAAAATCATTACAGGTTTGAAGAACTACAGCCAGTATAAATTAAGACCAAAATTGTTCAACCACACAGCCTCGAATCTCTGAAAGTCTACCAGGGATACATTTGTGGAAAATCTATACTATTCCTCTGGCATTTGCTATTACATCCCAAGAAATAAGCAATTTAATAGTTACTTAGCTTAATATCTATTACTAAGTAATTTTAATTTCATCAAACTGTTCATTCCGCTTATAGCTCCATGCTGTGTTATGAAATTTAATCAAATATTAATTTGAATTCAGGTCGTAACACTTCTAGTTATCTCTTCATAATTAAACTCTTGTTTCAAAAAGAATTGAAAAAACATAAAAGAATGTGCTTATGTCTAGAATTGCCTGTCTGATCCTTCTTTGTTTTGCTGAAAAATAAAATAATTAATGCTAAATACAATAATGATCTGTCATGTATTTAGTTATGTAGTTGTAGATATCTTATATCTTTATTTAAGATGACTGAGGTTGATACAAAATAATTTTCTTTTGACTTTACCCTTTGCTATCATCTTGATATATGCATATACAAAGTTTTATTTGATCATTATATTTAAAATTAAAATTGTCACAACTACCAGTCACTTAACGTTTAAAAAATACTTAACTGTGGATTTTTTCATAAACCAAGGTGAACATTATAAACTGTTTAAATGATTTCTTATTTCTTCATGATTTCCATATTATTTTGCACCACTTGTCAATGTTAGGACTTTTGAAATTATACTTATTTGTATTTAAGAGGCCTGCTTGTACTTCCTATCAACTCTTCTACAAGCACATTGAAGGCGGGAACTAAGTTCTTCTAGAAATGGACACAATACTCCGAACCTACTAGATGCACAATAAATATTTGTTGAATTGTTATTGAACCCCTAGTTCTATCTTTCCTTCATCTCGATTTTATCTACTTCTGCAGTTTTCTGTTGCTGCCTACTAAATAGAAACACACTCTTCCCACAGACACATATACAATTAGATATTTAATCAAGAATAAATATATAAGTATAGTTCTTAGGAATGTTGTAATTGTTATGCATAGGCTAAATGAATCAAAATGTATTAGATCACAGACCTTCAGTGTTCTGGATGACCTTACATGGTAGCAGTAACTAAAGGCCTCAGGGAACCAAACATGAGTAAGACATGGCCCTGATATTGAGGAACTCACAATCTACTGGGCAAAACAAGCATATATGTATTCTAAGTGCAATGTGTACAGTGTGCCATGACAACAGAGTGGAGCACATGAACACATAGGCCTAAGGAGGCAAGGGAATATCCCATGGAGAGGATAAGCTTGAGATAGGTGTGAAAGGCGTGAATGGCTCTTTACCTGGAAGGAAAAAAAAATGTAGAGGAAATATTTTTCTCCAAGGAAAGATTAGGGGCAAAAAAAGAGCTATGAGAAAGCATAAAAATGAGAAGTTTGGCATGGCCATGATAGACGGCTGAGTGGAATTAAGGGTTGGGGCATGACAAGTCATGAGAGCACTAAGCAGCTTGAAATAAAACTTTGTAATATCATATAATCAATGAGGACTCAATGAACATTTTGAGCATGAATAATCCTAAAATACAATCAGTGCACTCTGGAGTCAACATAGGAGTTACATTGGAGTGGAAGATAGATGTTAGTCAAAGAATGTTAAAATAGTCCATGTGAAAGATGAAAACTTGAACCAGGGAAGATTTTTAATGTTTGTTTCGTTTATCTGTGTTAGGTTAGGAATAATAGCAACAACAGAAATAGACATACATGAAAACATTCAAAAAACATCCCAATAATTCTTTTTATGCCCAGATATTTTGCTGTTCACCTAGGAATAAAAACTTTTCCCATATAATCATCAATATTTTCAATAGGTAGTGTGCATCCAATAACCACATGTTAGTAAGTGAATAGAGAGGCTGAGTGATAAGTAAATGAGTTAAGTGTCATTACAGGGAATACATTTACACCTACCTCCGTATGGGGATATTTGTTATGATTCTTCCCAATTATACTAACAGGCACATTGAAGGACAATATGTCTGATCCTCTGCCAATAGTCAGGATGTAATGTTCAACATCCCTTTTCTCTTAGTGATTATGTAATAGTAAGAATTAGTGATGTGGCTTCTTACTTCTACAACACTTATTCCTTAATATGGTCCACTGTCCATGGCTTTCTGAGAGTCTGGAGTTCTGCCTAATGTGACTAAGTGAGAGAGATTTGAATCCACTTTGAGTATGAATTCACTTAATGTAGGTCAAACGGGTTAAGTCAAAAATTGCTTATTCACTTAGTGCCTACATGGCACTTCCTGTTTAACATCATAATCCATCCCCAGCCAATACTAACTCCAGATGGCACATAAAACAATCACTGGTTTGTCAGACATTATAACATTAAATAACATGTGTAAGAATGCTTGACATTTTAACTATGTGCATATAAATTCAGTAACTTAAAAAATCTGCAAGGCAAAGTGGCTCATGTCTGTAATCCCAGCAATTTGGAGGGCTGAGTCAGGAGGAATGCTTGAGGCCAGGAGTTCAACCAACCTGGGCAACATAGTGAGATCCTGTCTCTGAAAAAAAAAACACAAAAATTAGCAGGGCATAGCCAAGTGTATGCTTGTAGTCCTAGTTATTCTAGAGGCTGAGACAGGAGGATCACTCTGGCCCAGGAGTTTCAGGCTGCAGTGAGCTATAAGCATGCCACTGCACTCCAGCCTGGGCAAAAGAGCAAGATTCTGTCTTTAAAAAATAAAAAAAAAAAGTTGGTTTCTTAATGTTAATTGAATGACTATAATGAATGTATTAAGTTTTTAATTTTCAATATTTAGGTAGCATATCAAACAATAATACTTCTTGCTAAGACAGTGATAAGGGATAGAAGATATATCTTTTTTCTTGAAATTACTTAAAATGCAATCAGAAAACAAAGATATTTAATATATATGTATATACCTAAAATTAATTACTAATTATATAACATTTTAAAATTGTATTATTAAATGTTAATTATTATTTAATATTTATTAATTTAATATTTATTGCTAAAACTAATATATAATATACATTGTTGAACATATATATATTTATTTATATTTATAGCTAAGAGTTTTTCCCCAGTCTGCCCTTAGGCAGTACTTATTCCCAGCTCTCTGGAAATTTCCCTTGGCTAGAGAGCTGCTGTGCCCAAGGCACTCTCCCTTCCCAGGGGCAGTGTACATCTAAAGACTGCCTGATACGGCACTCACCCCTCTATGCAACATGAAAAAACTATAAAGAACTATGCAGACTTCAAGGCTCCCTGTGGGTTTGACTGAGAACTCTGTTTATTGCCTCTAACTTTTTCCTATACTTAGTACTGCTTCCTTCCATTATACAGGTATTGATCCTAAATTTATAGTTAATCCCAATAAACTTCTTACATACTGATCTAAGTATCAGAGGCTGCTTCTAGTGAAGTCAAACTAAAATTATATAATTTGATAAATAAATCTACAATATTATTTTAGATGATGAATCCACATGGTAAATGGAAGAACAATATGAAATCTCATATAGACCAGTGCTTTCAGAGAAGACAAATCTTGATGAATGTTAGGTTATCTTGGTGAAGAACAGATGGTTTACCTTTAGTTTAAGAAAAGGCATAAACTTGGGGGTGAGCTGAATCTAGCATGAGGAACAGACTTCAATCAAATTACAGTGAAGGGGAGCCTCAGTTTCTCATCAATATTTTTAAAGAACTGAAATCAATTTTAAGGTTAACCATAGACTTTTTAAATGTACAACAATATGAGGGCACAGAACAAATACTTTATTTATTTGTTAAAAAATTATTCAATACCAGTCATGTTCCAGCATGTCTGCTTACTGCTGGGACTAAAAGAATAAAAAACACATGGTCCCTTATAAGAAGGTGTCATCTGCAAGAGCCAGCTGATTTGAAGAAAACTTTAAAAAATCTGAATATATCATGTAATTTTTCTCAAAGTGTGATCCTCAGACCAGACCAGTCAGCCACCTGGTAACTTACGACCAGTGAAAATTTTCAGCCCCACCTCAAACCGATTGAACCAGAAAATAGAGGAAAGAACTCAACAATTTGTATTTGAACAAGATGTTAAGTGATTGTAAAACCCTCTATAATTTGCAAACCAATGTTTTAATGAGTAATAGCAAGTGAAATTTTGAGAGCAATAATTTAGTCACAATTTTCCTTTATGAAGACAAAAATTATTCTGAACTAAATCTACCTTATACCACTCTGGTATATAACTAGTTTCTGAATAAAAACTGGATAAAAAATAAAATTGAACTGTATAAGAATGATAACCTTGTCCTTTAAAAAATATTTTGCAAAATTTCTAATAAAATTATGAATGTGTACTTATCTGTAATTATATATTATAGGTGATCTATACTTTATATTATATTCTAATTATATATTATAGAACATATATAATATTATATAATATAAATAAATATAGTATAAAATCTATAAACATTTTTGCTACCTTTATCTATGTCATTTCTGAAAAAAATTACTTATCATCTCTGCTTCTCAGTTTTCTCAGCTTCCGAAAAAATATTTGGACATCTACTATTCTTTTAAATTTTACACTGGATTATGTGACATTAATATTATTTTATTATAAAATAAATTTTTCATAACTATGAAGTATACGTAGAAAATACTTAATTTACTCTGAATTTTTAAAATACAATAACAAAGCAACGAAAACCAAACCAAAATAATAGGAACAAGACTACTTTCTTTGGCTAACGTCATTTTAACCCAGTTTTTAAATATAAAGCTCTCTCTGCTTCAGTAATACTACCAAGTAAAAATACTTCACACAATACTCTCACAACCAGAGAAGAATTATTGTTGCTTCATTTTGTTGCTCTGGTACAATCTCAAACAACACTAATGGAGATCCCTATGAGTGCCCCGTTACCGTGGGAGGAACCTTTTAAACATTGATCCAACCAACCCATTTGGGCTGCCTCTGTAGGCATGGGTTTCTTGACCTCAATTATAATGTCTAGAATTCACCTTGGTCCAACAACTATTACTAATATGAAATAATAGCATTTGCGATATGAATGAATTCCAAATGTATTTTGTGACTTTAAGGTATTTAGCAAGTGTAATTCAAATTATTGAGGAAAATCTTCAAACCCTTTCATATTAATAATTTACTGGGGATGATTTCTTTTATTAAATTTAGTGTGGCATTTGCAACTATAAGAAACTCAGTATGACATAGATTATAGAGTACCCCAAACGTTGTGTATATTTCCATATATTTAACCTTCCTTCGTGTTAAATCGGGGCCATGAACTAGTTCTAGACAATGGCCTGTGAGAAGTGAAGTGTATCACTTCTGGTCTAAGGTACATGATAATAATGAGTCTTTCTCATTCTCTCTTCCTTTGCTCCAGTAAGTCTTTGATGCCCTATCATGGTGACATCAAAGTATGGAGAGTATCTGAATTCTTGGGTATTCAATCTGGATTGTCACCTAACCTACATATGATTTTGAGAGAGAAATACACCTTTGCTATGTTAAGCCACCGAGATTTTAGGATCTATTTGTTTCTGCAGCATAGCCTAATATCCTGATTATCCTGAATATTTTTTAGTAGCCATTTTCTTACAACCATCTGCTTTAGATTATTGTAATATTTATATTGATATTTCCAATATGTTGGCTTGAAGATGGTGAAATATAATAACAGCACAATTATATTTCTTCTTGCACAGATTACTTTAATACCTTTGAGGCAATTTGAGGACCAGTGATTGAAATGGATACTAACTTAGAATCTTTGTATTACCAAGATCCGATGCAGGGCTCTGATTTTGCAGCAGGTTTCTGAAGTACTTTGAGAATATATGGAACATTCTGAGACACATTGAGGTCCCAACACAATCAGTATGTTTTTCTCCTGAAATGATCCATCCTGGAAATACAATTTAGATTCTTCTCTGAGATACCCACACATTTTTCATAGACAAGAAAGTGCCTGTGTGTGGTTTTGCTTTCATTGAAATAATTATTGGATGTGAAACTTGCAGTCTGATTTCGATATTGTGATTACTACTCATTCAGTCAACAAATATTTATTGAATGCCTATAATCTGTCCTGGGAAAACAGCAGTAAACAAAATAGACAAAAACCCTGATTCCTGGAGTTCACATTTTATTTGAGAGAAGTCAACAGCAAAAAAAAGCACAAAATATACATACATGAAGTAATGGTATATTTTATAAAAAAGATGACATCATCCCCTCCATAAAAAGAGTGTTACCTGCTTTTATTTAGGGAAAGACATATCTAAGTACATCCTCAACATCTTGGCTTAATAAACCTCCATTGGTTGAGACTTTTGCCTCAGTCATTTACTCAGGTTGACACAAAATATCCCAAATGTTTTGCAGGAGAAATACAACGACCCATACTAATTACATATCAATAGTATCTCTTCTAAAAGAGACTTTTTGAAGTGGCTTACCTTGTTAAGTATATTACCCAAGTTACCCTCCTCTGTTGAGTACTATAAGGTCTCATCTTCTCTACAGGAGACTCATGGAATCTCCTCTTTCTTAGCTAAGGATCACAAGACCCTCCTCCCTTCAATTCTTGGAAGCTTCATTTCTTGGAAGCTTTCATAAATTACCTTCCTGTTGGGGGGGAGTTTCTAACCCATCTCTGAATTTTCCTCTTTGTCTTTCCTTCAGTGCAGTTTTTATAAAGGGCAAAGGATCGCTTGTAAATTCAAAATCTGTGGGAGTTTTTTCTAACACAAGTAACACTGAAGTAGTATTGGCTGTGTAACTCAAACTGACAACTTGTGTGGATAGTTTAAAAATGTCAGGTGGTGTTTTCACTGACTGCTTCCCGCTTATCCATTTAAAAGTTCTCTTCAATAAAATATTCCAGTTAAACACATGATTTAATCATCATGGGGAGGTATGCCAGGAAGGTCTTTAAACATCAACACTTGTAGAAGAGAGCCCCAAGTGAAAGTGTAAAAAGACAAAAGAAATATGATAGAGCAGCTCCATTTCCCCTCTTGCCTTCTGGCTCTACCCCCATCCCCATCCTTTGTTTTCCTTTCTGCTATTTCTCTTCTCTGCCTTAGGAATCTTGACTGCCTTATAAACTGCAAGGTTTGCAAAAATAGTCCTGGAAAATAGAGTTTTGATGGTTATTGTGACCCCAAGCAAAGGGCACAACATAGGAACAACTCCCAAACCACGAGTTTCACTTATAGTCAAAAATGGCTGCCTAAGTCAAAACCATGAAGGCAACTCCGCCAGTGTCTCCTACCCTACCCAAACCCCGACTCTGCTTCAATCAAAAAGCCATTTTATCTTCAGATGCCCTTTTTATATATCTGCTGAATAAATTCTTTAACCTCTATGAGATACTTAAATTTCTTTTGAAAATTTAAGGTCAGAAAGTTCAGGGCTTAGGCACCAAAATTTTCTTTAAGGCTTGAAGATAAGTTATAGGCATAGCATAAGATTTCATAACTGAATTTGTCATACAGTAATATAATTTGATGGATATTATCATTCTTAGAAAAATTCCCTAAATTGGCACGAGATCAAAACAAATTGTAAAGGCCTGGTTCTAACATGCTGTAGAAGTGCCTGTGGAATTCTCTATTGTTTTATAGATGGCTTTATGGTACTTGGTTCCTGAAAGTCACGGCATACCCCGTTGATAAACACAGCTTGAATACTCCCAAAATGTATCAAAGTTATCAAATAAGGCATGTCTTTATTGTAGCAAAACGATATAACCATTGAGACTATAAACCAAGAAGAGCATTATAGTGCTTTTCAGTCTAATACTATGGAACATTCTTTTCCAGTAGGCAATGTAGCGGATCAAGTGTGGTTTCCATTTGTAGAACTAAATGTAATAGATAACAGACAGTTCAAGAAGATTTACTAAGTTAACTTTGGTATGTGTTAGAGTACATATACCAGAGATTGTAAAAATCTTCAGTTAGATTTCAATTATCTTAGAAACAACGTTGGAATGTCCAATTTAATGTTTGTGTATCTGTGCTTATACATTTGTCATATGTATTGAATTGACTCTTTATCTCTGGCCCACTTATACTTATTACGACTTATAACTTATTTTGAATCTGTGAACAGGCCATCAAAATAGAACAAATAGTGACATCCAAGGTACTTCTAAGGGAAGAGCCAGTAAAATTTCATCAAGAACTACAAGTGTGCTTTTGAGAAAGAAAGATGGAAAGAACAGAGGGAAAGACGGAGGGGAAGAGGGAGAAATGAAGAAAGAAAAGAAGAAAATAAGGAAGAAACAAAGAAACGGGCAACTCCTGAAGAGAGACAGCTTCTAAACAAATAAGGATCTCTTGATCCAATTATGTATTTCAACTCAAATATACATTTCATGACTTTTAAAATCCTAATGGTAATGAGACACTCTGCAAGGACTACAAACTGGTAGATTACCACAGGGTTATAGCCCAGTAAACTATTTTATTTGGCCATTTGGAATTATCTGTACAAGATTTTAAAAAATCAGGGGAATTAGGTATGCATTCTGCTTGCCAGGATACAAGTAACTTAGCACATTATACACATATATAACACACTAAAGATTCAACAATTAAGCAAGGTCCATAACCAGTGGCTGTCAAACATGCATTGATTTTAAAATTTGAGCAATTTGAAATCCCAGGAATTCTAAAAATCAGTCTCTTTTTTGAAGAATTACACAACAAATGAGAAAAAGACTACTCAGGGACTAAATTGATCCAAATTGAAGACATTAACTCAGCAGATATGGAGTCCATGCTCAAACTCAAGTTATGCTAGTTTAAGAGAATAGAATTAAAAGCAAAAAGAAAAAAAAAGAGAACATTTATAAATGTCTCCTTGAAAACTATTACAAAATCTTTTATCATAAAAGAAAAATGATTGCAAAACTATTTCCAAATTGCTTTAAGATTATTAAAAAAAATTGGAGCAACTTGTGCAAAATGAATGAGATGAAACTGCTTTAGTTTGACTCAGAGTTACACTCTTGGTGTGAAGTACTGAAAAATACTGCTAAATATATTTGAGTTAGAGAAAAAAAATCAGCAGCTAGTATTATTTCTTTTGAGGGTAGGTGAAGGGATAGAATGGCCATCTGGGAGCAAAATCTCTGAAAAGGGACATTTATCAGTGGAACAGAAGGACTTTAGCTCTGCAATCTGGTTGCTATGTTTGTGGGAAAAGAACCATTTAAAAACTTAAGACAACTTTTCTATTTCATGGGTCTTTTTTACATGAGAAAAATAACTCTGGTTAATATGTGACTCTAAGAAATCGTTATATTCTATCTGTCTCATGTTCATCTACACTATGAACTTGCTTGGTGAGGCATCAATAGATCAACCTTGGAAGAGAGAATATGTTGGAGAAGTAAAATATTACACCACACTATTATTCCTCTGCTTGCCCATATGCATGCACTAAAGTACACCTACCTCCTTTTCTCACACCACCCCACAATGGCAACTTCCCTCCTCTTCCCATACCCCCACCATATGGTCCTACCATTGCTTGCAATTTTTTTCAATATGTTCCTACTCATCTCCTAAAATGAAGGATGACTGATCTTGGTTCAGCTTTATTCAACGCATCTAAGTAATACAGGCTAACTTAACAACTGATCATCACATAAAGAAACCGGACAGGAAAAAATTAAGTAAGAGTAACATTGTGTAGAAACCTATACAATGTAGTTATTA
>CAUYSK010071772.1:0-76416 GCA_963575035.1 Avahi laniger | reverse complement strand
GTGATATCTCATTGTGGTTTTGATTTGCATTTCCCTGATGATTAGAGATGTTGAGCATTTTTTCATATGTTTGTTGGCCCTTTGAAATGTTTCTGTTCATGTCCTTTGCCCACTTTTTGATAAGGTTGTTTGATTTTTTTCTTGCTAATTTTCCTGAGTTCTATATAGATTCTAGTTATCAGCCCTTTATCATGAAAATATTTTTTCTCAAGGAATGGCTTAGTTTTTTTGAATCAACTTGAAGGGACCTGACTATGAAGAGACAATAGAAACCAGAAACAGATTAATGAAACCAACAGGCTGTTGTTGCATGGTAGAGTAAGTACACAGTGCTCTAGAATCGATACTTAACACTATTGATGAGTGTTTTCATCAGTTGGCATTGTCTTTGCTGACATCAGAATGAGCTAGTGGAATGTCATAGTTGGTCAAATTTGTATGTACTCACTGATTATATTTATTTTGCAAAATTATTTTGTGCCGAAGGAGGATTTCCCCCATCTAGGAAATCTCAAATAATCATTAAGACATATTTCAAGCTCCAAAGGAAACTTTTGAACTAAATGACATCACTGGTGGCACAGAATCACGAAAAGAGCATGGACTAGGGTCAGAAACCCTTAATCCTAGCCTTGGTTCCACTTGTGTGATGTTGGATTTGCAACTCCAATTATCAGGGCCTCAGTATCAACTGTGAGATATTGAAGTTGGCACTAATGATTTCCAGTGTCCCCTGCAACTCAAATAATCTCATTATTCTGCTAATAATGATACCTCATAGGTGTCATAACAGGTGTTTGACATTGACTTTTACATTTTTGTAGCATGCTGAAACAATAGTAATTAATTGTGTGGATGCAAATGCTAGCTCGTAGAATGAGAGTTGCACAAACAACAAAGGCCTTAAAACAACCAGAAAATAAAATACATTTAAGGATTAAGGAAAATGAATCCTTAAATCACCAACTACGGATCTCAACTCTGGTTAAGAATATTTCTTCTGTCAAATAAGGGATATAATTAAGCCTCACTTAAGACTTCACCCCAAAAAATAGGGGGCAACCAACCCAGATTAGAGAAAGGGCCAGGCCTCCACAGCTGTTCTGACCTTTCCCTCACGGTGAACCAATAGACATAGTGAAAGTCTTCACCTTTATAGATGAGACCCACAAGGATCTCACACATCGCTGATAAAGATGTTATGTTCATAACACAAACGGCTTAAACAGAAGCTTCATGATTTTCCTTTAATTATTATTTTAGTAAGAACATTGTTTCTTAATACTGAAATGCAGAAATAAAAAATTTGCATAAATTAAAAAAATTATAGATAAATTTTTACTAAATTTGGAGGATATATTTCAGATAGCTTGATATGATAAAGATGAGTTTTACTGGATTCAATTTTTCTCCCAAAACCTCTGCTAGGACTTTCCTTTTCATACCGTAACCCCTTTCCAAGTGACAAGCATTACACTGTCTGTTTTTTTGAGGGGGGAGTGGGAGATGGGGGGGAGTGAAAATTTAAGACTGTTTGGCTATTATAGACGGGGAGTATCCATATGGAGCAGAATGTATGGGGCTCAACTAGGAATGGGTGAATTTCCTGCTAAATGATAATATACCACGTAACAACTAGGGGCTATCAACATAAGTCCCTTACCCTGCAGAAATGAAAGTAATGGGTAATAGAGTTCACATAAATGGTGACTCAGCATCTGTAGATGTTGGCCCAGATTTTGTGAGTCTCTGTAGCGCTGACCTTTCGCTGTCATCAGAGCTTCCTAATGCTCACTCCTGTATTCTCCTTGTGTTTTATCCTTGTCATGTTTTATCATATCTGGCCCCTGACCAAGGTAATATCACATCTCCCTTTTCCTAATCTCAGCTCCAGTGATTGCCGTCTATTCCTATAAAAACTACGGGTGAAAGTGGGTGGAGAGGATGAAAAGAGCATGTATGAGGTTGTCTGGCTCTTTTTTTATACTATTGCTGGTGTTATGGCATAAACTCTTTGCCTTTCATCCTTCAAAACATTTGTTTTAATTTCAAAGAGTCCATTTTGACAGTTTAAAAATTTGTCATTTTATTTTTTCTTTGCATCCCATTTATAACAATTTGAATTTTTCTTTAGACAATGTCTGACTAACAAGAGGAAGGGTCACATAAAAGGAAGTCTGGAAAAGAAAAGTAAAAAGATTGAGATATTAAGTTAGGTTGGCAAGCTACAGCTAGGAGACTATCACCTGTTTTTGTAAAAAAAAATTTAATGGGATTCAGTCACAGTCATTCTTATGTATTGTCTATGGCTGCTTTTGTGCTAATACGGCAGAGTTATAAGGTATATGCAACAGAGACTGGATGGCTGGTAATGCCTAAAATAGTAATATTGTAATAGAAGTATACTAATAATATACCAGCCCTCTAAGAAAAAGTTTGTTAACCCCTATTTTAAGATATTATCTTGCAACAATTTGACTTAAAACATAGCCTAACAAACTTATGCTTCTAAGATAGAGTTTCAGAGGTCAGATTTACCCTTTCAAGTGAAATAATTGAAGAAAACTCGACAAAATATATGGAACAATGATTTTTAACATACTGAATATCAGGAAATGGACAAGAAACAAATTAGGCAAGCCCCATATTAGTGTCTTGAGACGTTTCCAGGCCACAGTGGAGGAGGGGCACGGCAGGCAAAGCCCAGAAAGCTTCCTGAGTTCAGAAGATGGAGCTAAGAGTCTGCTGCTTGCCTCAAAATACATGAAGCAAAAACTGACAGAATTGGAGGGAGATATAAGCAATTCAACAATAATATTTGGAGACTTCAATATCATACTTTCAGTACTGGATAGAACAACAAGGTAGAAGATCAACAGGAAACGGAAGACTTGAACAACACTATAAACCAACTAGACCAAAAAGACATCTATAAAACACTCCACCTACAATAGCAGAATACACAGGGTATATGGAACACTCTCCAGGATAGATCATATGTTAGGCCTTAAAACAAGCCTCAATAAATTTAAAAGGATGAAAATGATGCAAAAGGTTACCTGAACACAATGGAATAAAAATAGAAATCAATAACAGAAAGAACTTGGGAAATTCACAAATACATGGAAATTAAACCATCCTAAATAACCAATGAAGTCACAAGGAAAATCAGAAAATACTTTGATATGAATGAAAATGAAGACACAACATGCCAAAACTTACAAGATGTGGCTAAGGCAGTGCTTAGAAGAAGATTTATACCTATAAATACTTATGCTAAAAAATATGAAAGATATTAAATTAATAACTGTAACTTCTACCCCCAAAACACTGGGTAAATTAAATCCAAAGCAAGCAGAAAGAAGAAAATAATACTGATTAAAACAGAAGTTAATGAAATAGAGAATGGAAAAACAATAGAAAAAATTATGAAATCAAAATTTGGTTCTTTGAAACATCAACAAAATTGCAAATCTTTAGCTATACTGACCAAGAAAAAAAGAGAAAAGATGACTTTACTAAAATCAGAAATGAATGGGAGGACATTACCACTGAATTTACAGAAATAAAAAAGGTTATAAGGGAATATCACAAACAACTCTTATGTTGGCAAGTTAGATAACTTACGTGAAATGGACAGATTCCTAGATACAAACTACTGAAATGTACTCAAGAAAAAAAAGGAAAATCTGAACAGAACTATAACAAAAAGATTGAATGCATAATTAAACACAACCACACAGAAATGACTTTGATGACTTTATTGGTAAATTCCACCAAAATTTAAAAAGAATTAATACCAATTATTTAAAAAGGCTTCCAACAAATAGAAAAGGAGGGAATGTTTCCTAACTCATACTATGAAGTAGCATGTGGTCTAAAAGAAACATAGTTTAAATATAAAGATACAAATAGGCTAAATGTAAAAGGATGGACAAAAATATACCATCCTAACAACAGTCAAAAGAAAGCGAGAGCGGCTATATTTTAATATCAAAGTAGACTCCAGAGTAAAGAATATCATCAGGGATAAGGAAGTTCATTTCATAATAATAAAGAGGCCACTTAATTAAGGGGATATAATCAATTAGGTTATATACCTAATAACTTTATATTATAATATAACTGAGAGATTTTGTAGTTAAAGCGGTTTTTTTAGGAAGACATCTGCTCTTGTACATAGGTAAACACCAAACTGATCTTTCCTCCTAGAATTTGTCCAGGTCATCTCAGGCCAAAGAATGCCTGTCAGGCCATTTAGAATTCATCTTGCTGTAGTGAATGCTTCTTATAGATATTTTGGCCTTGTAGAATAAATAAAGGTATTTAAAGTTAGGGTATGCAGAAAGGACAGGAGAAGAAATTGACACAAGATTTCCTCAGCAATAGAGAGCATTCTTTCTTCACATAGTTTATTTAAGAGGATAAACACTCAGCATTATGTTGCAAAGTTTTATCCAATCATCTCTAATTTTTCTAAATTTTATTATACTGTTATACTCACAACTCCCTAATATTATCATTGCCAAAATATTGAGCCTGCACAGACGTGGTACATTGCAGTAAGTGCGCAGGATGTTTGTTGAAAAACTATGACTCAAAACAAAAAGTTTTTTGTTTGCTTGTTTTTTATTTTTGTATTATTGCAGTAAAAATCACATTACATGAATTTTACAATCTCAACCATTTTAAGTGTACAGTAGTGTTAAGTGTATTCACATTGTTATGAAAAAAATTTCCAGCACTATTTTATCTTACAAGTCTGAAACTCCATCCCCCTAAACAATTCCCCCTTTACTCCTCCCCACCAGCCCCTGGAGCCACCAGTCTACTTTCCATTTCTTTTGATACAGTTACTTTAGATAGCTCAAATAAGTGGAATCACATAGTATTTGCCTTTCTGTGCCTGGCTTATTTCACTTAGCCTAATGTCTTCAGGGTTCATCCATGGTGTAGCATGTGTCATTTTTTTAAAGACTGAGTGATATTCCATTGCATGTACACACTACATTTTTTTAATTCACTCAACTGTTGATAGACACTTGGGTTGCTTCTACCTTTTGGCTGTAGCAAATAATTCTGCTATGAACATGGATATACAAATAATCTCTCTGAGTCCTTGCTTTCGATTTTTTTGGATATATACTCAGAAGTGGAATTGCTGGATTGTATGTTAGTTCTATTTTTAATTTTAACCCAAGCTTTTAATTGGTGTAATTTAACTTAATATTTTGGAAATTTGTTTCATGCCTATATGGTCTGTTTCCCAGTGTGGCTAATAAAAGCTTTGAAGAGTAGAGAGGATATAAATGGCTTTTATAGTGCATAGGAGAATGAAGACATAACAGGAATGTAGTAAGAGCATGCTAAGAATGCTGGGTAGAGTTGAGGCCTCAGTTTAGGTTGGTGATCTGAAACTTATAATGATAGTAATCTAGGTGGATGCTATTATTACAATTACAAGTACTATCCCTACCCCCACTACTAGACTATAATATAGATTGGCTTTTGAGTTGATAGCTGGGGCATTTTATGGTAAACAGAGAGTCTGTACCATTATGGACTATCAAATGTTAAGTTCCTAATTTAGGACATGTTCTCCGGAATATGCTTCTTATTATTTGGTCATAAAGAACAACATGGCCCCAGAAATGACCTGTTTAGAACCACCAACAGAAAATAGCAGCTAGAGAGGCAGCAGGAGTGTAGGCCCTGAGGTCATTGCCATGTGTAGCCTTCTTAAGTTTCTTTCTTAAGGTTCAAAGTCCTTAAAGTAATTCCTCAGCAGGAGCTCCACTCATCATGTTTTGTTTTTCAGGGATAATTACCATCAACAGTAATGGGAATTCTGTATTTATCTCAAGAAACAAGCACAGTGCTAGCTCCAGAAATCTGTACCCTCATAATATGCTGAAATAAAAAAAAAAAAAAAGAGTTACTTACCTACATTTAAATGTTCTCCTTGGTTTAGAATGGAGAGTGAATACAGTGGGCATTAGCAAAATACTTATGTAAATTCTTTCATTATTTCTATACTTATTTATGTTTTTCTAACATTTAAGAATGCATAAAAATGTAAGTTATTGTTTACCAAAAACAGAACAACAATCATGTGAAGCTTAGGATTTTACTTGTTTACTTTACATTTTAGTTATTTACTTATTCTCACAGCAATCTTTTTATTTATTTATTTATTTTTTTTTGAGACAGAGTCTCACTTTGTTGCCCGGGCTAGAGTGAGTGCCGTGGCGTCAGCCTAGCTCACAGCAACCTCAGACTTCCGGGCTCAAGCAATCCTACTGCCTCAGTCTCCCGAGTAGCTGGGACTACAGGCATGCGCCATCATGCCCGGCTAATTTTTTCTATATATTTTTAGCTGTCCAATTAATTTCTTTCTATTTTTGGTAGAGACGGGGTCTTGCTCTTGCTCAGGCTGGTCTCGAACTCCTGAGCTCAAACGATCCGCCCGCCTCGGCCTCCCAGAGTGCTAGGATTACAGGCTTGAGCCACCACGCCAGGTCCAGCAATCTCTGAGATAAGTGTTAGCCCCATTTTACAGGTGAGAAAATTGAGAATGGAAAGGATTAGTAGTTTTTCTAACACTTATACTGAGAAGAAACCGAAAATAAGATGGGATCAGTAGTTTTTCAACACTCAGCACAAGTTCTCAACACTGAGCTAAGAACTGTGGGAACACATACAGAGAGGATTCCTTTTGGGGGGTCCATGTCTATTACCACAGAATAATAAATTTATGATAATATGTTTAGCAATAGGCATATCACTGCTTCTCAGGATCCCAATTAGAAAAGCAAGTGTGTCTCTGATACCAATGGCAGTATGTTTACCATATAGGCCAAGACCTATAATTTTCAGGACCTGGGGCTAGAGTATCCATGGAGGCCCACATACCATGTATCTGAATATTTATGACAAGCTCTCAAACAGTTGAATAAAATATGTACTATATTTCTATCTTGATAAATGTATCTCTATAATGATCTGTCAGGCTGGAATTGAATTTAGAATTCTCAGGCTCCTCAGAGTTTCATGCCAAAATGTGGAAGATGGGGAAAGCCAGACCCTGGCCCATGGCTGGCCTCTTCTCTCTTCTGACTCCTGGCTCTGTCCCACTCTGCACAGAACCTGGCACAGATGTGTGTGGGCACCTCATGCCAAGCTCCATCTGAACTCCTCCTACCCTGTATTCGGCCACCCCTTATCTATGCATTTGGCCTAGGGGTGCATATATTGATAGTCTGGCTTGCACTGGATTGATGACACTTACGTGGACATTGCAAGTTGATTTGAGGCATTTGACAGGGACCTCCAGGGTCCCATCTGGAGCACGGTCTAGAAGCGGAGGTTCAGTGACACAGCCTGTCGGTTCTATGGAAGTCCCCCCTGGGAGGAGTGGCATGGCAGGGAAGCGCCACGGCAGAGCCCTCTAAAGCCTGGGGCAAAGTGCAGGGATCCTCAGTGGTCAACCTGATTCTTGGCTTTAGAGAGAAATTAAAATACCAACAGAGAGGTCCAGAATTTTCTAGATTCCCTAGACTCTGAGATCTTTTTCCAGATGCTTCTTCCTCATATAGTTGTGGCCATCTGAGTAAATGACATCACCACCTTACGGCTGTGCTGGCCAAAAACCCGTGAAGTCATCTTTCGACTTCTCCCTTTCGCTCTCAGGTCACATCCAATCCCTCAGAGCAAACCTGTTAGCACTATCTCCAAAAGACGCCCAGAATTTGACTTCTCTTCAACACCTCCAACGTTACCACCCGGATCCAAGCCACCAGCATCTCTCTCCTGGATTAACTCATCTGTTTCCTGCTCCATTCCTCGTCTATTCACAACATGGCAGCCAGAAGGATCAGTTTAAATCTTAAAGCAGATCACGTCACTCCTTTGCTCAAAACTTTTTAATAGCTTCCCATCTCACTAGAGTAAAAGCCTAAGATTATAATGCCCTGCACAAGCTAGCCCCATGTGACCTTTCTTATCCCATTCCCTGATATTCTCCCTTTCTTCGCTCTGTTCCAGCCACACTGTCACATTACTGTTCCACATATATGCCAGGCGTTGTACACCCCCAGATGCTTGCCCTCCTTTCTGCCTCCAGTGCTTTGATACAAATGTAAGATGACTCACCACCTCAACTCCTTCCTTCAAATGCCATTTTCTCAGTGAAGCCTTCTCTGCATGCTCCATTTAAAATTGCCACCCTCTGACACGTCTATCCTCTTTCTGTTCTTTATGATTTTTGTTTTTGCACTCATCGCTTTCTGATATGCTATTTATTTTACCTATTTTTATTGGGTATTTTCTGTCTCCCTTCACTAAATACAAGCTTATGAGGGCAGGAATTTTTTGTCTTTTTTACTTACTGCTGCATCCCTAGAATGGTACTTGGCACATGGTAGTCCCTAAATACATTTTTGATGAATGAATGAATAAATGAACATCAGCAGTAGTATAAACTAGTCAACTCTGCTTTCTCTGGCTATGACAAGGGCATATATGTGGTAAACTCAGAATAGAAAAACAAGAGGCAAAAATCAGAGTAGTTTCGAAATATGTCTTTAATCTATCTTCACACATGCTAAATCCTAGATAATGACCTATCAGAAACCTCATGATACATCATTTTATGTAGCAGATCTATAGAAGTGACTAAATTATTCAAAATCCCTTCTTTGCTACTTCTCCCTGACCATCAGCTCTGCAGAAGGACCAGGTCTTAGCAACCATGTCCGTACTACAGGTCTGAACTGTTCTGACCCAGGCAAGTCAGTTCGAATTAGATTTATCTGTGAGTTATGGAAAAGCAGAATAAGAGTGGTACACACAAGGTCAGCGCTGCTCTCCTACAAATTAAGTCTAGTGGTCAGCAGACTGGAGCTTATTTGGCAGCTGCTAAGAAGAACCAAGACTTGTAGTTTGTTATTCCTCCATCTTTGAGATAGACTTATATGTATATATCACACGGTCCAAGGTGGCTGACTAAGCTCCAACCATCAAATTCACATTCCAGTTAGCAGAAAGGAGGAAGAGGTGAAAAAGGGAATACCTTCTCCTTTCAAGAACATTTTCCTGGGAATTTCAAATGCCTTCTGCTTATACCCATTAGCCAGAATGTGTAAATTTGGGATTTCATTTTCTTTTATTAGAAAAATTAAATAATTTTCACCATTCTATTTGTTAAATAATTTATTTTTTTCTCATCTTTATTATATATTAAAATCTCACATTTATTATGATCTGTGTTGGGACTTTCTATTCTGTTTCAATGGTGCATTGATTTATTTTTATACTAGCTCTTCACTAGTTTCAATTCTTATAACCTTAAATATGTTTTAGTGTCTGGTCAATTAATCCCCTCTTATTATTCTTCTGCCCTCTTCCTTTCTTTGTTTATATTGAGTTGATTCTTCTTTCAGATCTATTTATTCAAACTCCTTTCATCCCACCCTCCAAATAATCCACTGAGATTTTGGTAAGAATTATGTTAAGACTACAAATTATTTTAGAAAGAATTGACAATGTTACAATATTCATCCTTCTACCCAGCTACGTAATATGTACCTCTGATTATTCAGATATTCTTTTATGTACTTCACTTCTATTTTCTTCATATTGGTTTGGGGAGAGGATCAGATTGTGTTCTGTTAATAAAATGCATTCTAAAATTCTTATCTTTTTCTGTTTTGTAACATGCTCTATAACATGTAAATACTATTCATTAAAGGCTTGAAAATTATCTGTGCCCAGTACATTGTTTTCAGAAATATTTATGTAATATTTTATGATTTTAAAATTAATATGTTTATTATAAACAATTTAATAAATCTAGAAAGGCATAAAGCAGAATAATAATTTACCTCCCTAGTGATTCAGATCACTTTTGGTATATATTTTCTTGGTCACACACATACATACACACACAAAGACAAGGTTACCTTGTACATTGTTTTACGATCTGAACTCTTCACTTAATGAAGACCAAAAGAGTCTCATTTAATTATATATTCATTGAATAGTAGTTGAATGTATTTTTGTTATATTAGCCATATGCACTTCTTTCTTGATATGCCTGTTAATTTATGTTCTTGTCATGGTTTCATTGAATTTTCACTTATTAGTTTTGTAGTAGTTTCTTACAAAACTAATAATATCTTGTAGTTCATCTATATTTGAAATAAGTCATGTAGCTCAACCATATTTGAAATATTTCTTCTAATTTTTTATTCATGGTAATTTTTGTAAGAAGCAGTTTTACAGAAATCAAATTATTTGGTATTTTTATATATACTTAGAAAAATCATATCCAACTATTCAAATGTATTCACCAATATATTCCTTCTAAAACTTTTTACAATTTATTTTCTGCATATAAATCTTTAATTTGTGGAAAATTTACAGGGATTTGTTTCTAAATATTTAGAAAATTATTCTGCTTATTAAATAATCATTTGCACACTGATTTGAAATGTCACTTTTATATTGTAATAAATTCTCTCATATACTTGGTTCTATTCTTGTACTTTTATTCTGCTTAATTGGTTCTCACATATACTTGGTTCTATTCTTGTACTTTTATTCTGCTTAATTGGTCAGTCCTTTCTGATATCAGTTTTATACGATTTCAAATATTCTAACTTTTCAATATCTGGTGGGGATAGCATTCTTCTTATCTTTTTTTCCCTTGGTTCTTCATGTATGTTTATTCTGGATAAGCTTTAGAATCATCTTCACAAAGTTCAGAAAGTACCACTATGATTTTATTTGTGGTTTCATAAAATGTATTAACTTGAATTTCTTATCATAGAATGTGGCATAATTTTGCATTTGGTCAATGTTGTGTTACTGCTTATTTGTTAATAGCAGTAAAAATTCAATATATTTTTTTCATTGGTATTCTGCACATTTCTTACATAGTTGCATATTTTATTTTCTTTCCTGTTTTTTTATTGTATTTATTTACTACTATTTTATTGAATTTTGAACAGTGTTAGTTTTTAAATATCAGAGTTTTTAAACTCATGCTTTTATGGTTGAATGACAAATCTGTTGTTAATAAAATTTCTTACCTATTCAAAATAGGTAAGCAAATTTGTCCATTTGCTTCATTATGTTTGATGTATAGAGATATGAAGGCAAAGTCTGGGGCCAGAATACTTTTCATTTATTCATTTTTTTATCTGTAGATTTTACAAAGCTATGACCAAGGATAGATATCTTTTCATTCATTTTAGGACATTGTCATCACAGACCTGGATCTTTTATCAACTTGGGAAAGTTGTCTTTTATTGTGTCATGGTAATTGGTTCTAATTCAGTTGTTCATGTTTCTTCTTATGAAACACCATGCTACCATATGTCAGATCCCTAATCTTTTCCATCAGTCTGTCCTTTTCCTGTGCATGTTTGGAACACCCCAGTTTGTCCTCCACATTACTGATCTAATTTTCTGCATTGTTCTTTTTATTGTACCTATTGTTGATTTTAATTTTCTGTTTGCAATTATAGTTTTACTGCTAAGAATGTCCCAACAGCAGCAGTCATGCTTTTTTCTATCACCAACTCTCATGCGTGCTATAACACCTATAGTTTGATCTCTTATACTATCCACCACTAAAAGAAGCTAAGACTCCCTAGATACCTGTGGTTGGAAAACACAGGATGGGTCTGGAATATCTTCTTGTTGTTAGAAAGCAAGTATGTACCCAATGATGCTGGAGGCAGTGTTGAAAGTATGAAGAAGTTAGTATGGAAGGCTCCCAGTGGCCAATTTGAACATCAAAAAGAGACTGATAGTTATGATTAATCAAAACAAGTAGAATCTAGGATTAGGCAAGCATTCATCAAGAATCAAGTTAATAAAATTGTGTAAAAAGGTAAATATAAAAGAAGGGTGACTGTAATAGATATGTTTAAATTTTACTTTGATATTTATATTAATACTTAAGTTATTATACATGAGTCATTGCCTTTTCTTCTAAATATACGTTGCTTAGAAATCATTCATTCCAAGAAGCACGATAGTATAATGGTTGCAAAGGAAACACAGACTATCTGAATTTGATCCCGGTTCATCACTTACTAACCACTCTGTGTTTCCTCAATTATAAAATGACAATCATAGTGCCTGCTTCGTAGGGTTGTTGTGAATTTAAATGAGTTAATACATATCAAGCACTTAGAATTGTACCTAGTACATTATAATCATGCTACTTTTAAAAACTCTATCCATCTATCATCTATCTGTCTGTCTATCCTTAAAGCAAAGAAGGAAAACTGGTACCAATGTCTGTGTCAGTTAAAGCACATGGATTATAAGTATCAAACAGTGGTTCACACAGGATTTCTGCCACTGTCAATAGAAAATGTCCTGCTACTACAATTATAGATACCATACATGAAGCATCCACAATGCCTAGAAGAGTGCTTGACATCCAGCATGAAGCTCTAAGTTGGTGCTGAAATACAATAAACTGAAAAAACTGGAAGTTAAAATTAGTATTAAAATTTGAAATATATTTCCCCCAAATCCCATTGCAAATAGTTTTATCTTTAATGAGTGTGACAGACTGCAATATGCCTTCCCTAATATTCCTTCTTATTCATAGTAATTTTATTCATTTATCAATTATTTGAGACACCAATACATCTAGCTGTAAGATTACATTGATCAGCTTCTCTTGTAGGCAGATGTATCAATGTACTCAAGTTCTGTTTAGTCAAATCTAAATAAAAGTATGGTGTGGGTCTCTTTGAAAGACTCTTTAAAAGGAGGGCCCATGATTTTTTTTTCCTCCTTTCTTCCTGCTTCCTGGAATACATATATGATGGCTGGAGTTTAGGCAACTACTTTGGACCTGGAGGCAACACACTGAAAATGACAGGGCAGAAAGATAGACGAAGGAAGACATTATGGAGTTGCTGTATCAATCCTAGACTCCTTGCCTATGTAATCTTTTTTTTTTTTAATTTCTGCATATTATGAGGGTACAAATGTTTAGGTTACATTGTCCTTGTCCCCCTCCCAAGTCTGAGCTTCAAGCGTGTTCATCCCTCAGATGGTGAACATCTCACTCATTATGTTTGTATATACCCATTCCCTCCTTCCCCCTCCCATCTGCCCGACGCCCAATAAATGTTATTCCTATATATGCACTTAGGTGTTGATCAGTGAAACCAATTTGCTGGTGAGTACATGTGGTATTTGTTTTTCCATTCTTGTGATACTTCACTTAGAAGAATTATCTCCAATTCCATCCAGGTTAATACAAAAGGTATTAGTTCACCATTTTTTTAAATAGCTAAGTAGTACTCCATGGTATACATATACCACATTTTATTAATCCATTCATGTATTGATGGGCACTTGGGTTGTTTCCACATCTTTGCAATTGTGAATTGTGCCGCTATAAACATTCAAGTGTAGATGTCTTTTTTATAGAATGAAAGATATATGCTTCTGTCTTGTTGAAGCCACTGTTAATTGGGAATTTTCTAGTACATATAGCCAAATCTCATCCCAAAGAACAAACTATTATCCAGTTATTTAATATATATTTCACTATGTACAAAGTGCTGGACTAGATACTATGTAGGATACAAAGTTGCTTAAATGTTAATCTTTATCCTTCAGAATATTTAATAATAAATATAAGTATATATACAAATAATTACAATATAATGTAGCTTGTATTAGTTGCACATATGATTCAAATATTTTGTTTGCTTTAGATAATTCTATATAAGTGGTTTCCAATAAGTACATGGGAAATGGATTGAGTGATACAGCTAGTAAGAAGCATACAGAATATTCAGATCCTAAGAAAGATAGGATTTATTTTTTCTCTCCCTCTCTCTCTCTCTCTCTCTTTCTCTCTCTCTCACACACGCGCACACACACACACGCACACACGCACACACGCATACATGCACACACACACTAATTTTCTCCTGAACCATATCAATGTAAAATATGGACATTCTGACAGGAAGATAGTGTTCTGACAACATACATCCATAAAATTATATTTCACATTTGTCTCTAGCCTAGATTGAATTAGGACTGCATGCATTTAAATCAACTTAACTTAGCATTTGAGGGTTTGGTGTTGTTTCTGCTTCATGATTAGGTGGGAACATGGCTTGTATATTCAATATGAAATCACTTCCTACAACTCATCACAGATGATAACATGAAAGGATTGAAAAGCAATTGATAAACGTATACAAATTGCATTGAAAACATACTCATCAGAGTTTTAAGAGATGTAAATAATCAATAAAATTTCAGAATAAGCTTCCACTAACGAAAGATGGCTTATGGATTCAAAACAAAATGTGTAAGCTATATGGTATGTTGCCTAACTTGATTTAAAAGTCCCATTTAAGAATGTCTTTAAAGAAATACGAATGGAAATATTTTTCTGAATCTATTTCAGGACTAGAACTGATGAATATGAGCATGCTAATATGTGCAAGAATGGATCACTTGTTTTGTCATCATTATGAATTTATGTTTATATACCTGGAATAAATCATTTGAAAATTGACTACAGGATGGATCAAATCTGATGGACGCTCAATGATTTAGCAGACTTTGGATATGGTATTTCTTAGAGAAAACTAGATTTCATTTTCATGTCCTGTCAGTGAAATTTAGATTAAAAGAAATATTTCAAGCTATATTACCTTTACCTAAGCCCAGAGTGTCAATTTTATTTTCATTGTTCATAGCACCTTTTAAAGTTTTGTTGCTTAACTTCAAAACACCACCCTCAACTTTTCAATGTGCTTGAAAGACAAAGTCATCCAGTCCAGAAATATGTCTTTTTCATGTTGCTCACATAAGAAAAATTCAATGGGTGTTAATAATTAAGAGTTTGTATTGTGGGCCTTATGGTAAAATCTCATTGCCAAAGGCATATGTCTCAGAAAACCAGCCTGGTGATGGAGTGGAAAAAACATGAGCTTTGAAGTAAAAAAAAAAAAAAAAAATCAAAAAACAAACAAAACCCTGGAATTTGGTTTCTATTTAAGTCTATTCATTATAACTGTGTGATTTTAGGTGGATTATTAAACATTTCTGAATCTTAGCTTTATTAAGCTGTGAGGAAATATGCAGTGGTTAAAATGGTAGACATGGAAATCCAGTTGATTCGATTCTGATCTCCATTAACTATGCAATTTTGGGCAAATTACTTAAACTCTTTTAGCCAAATTCTTCGTGTGTGAAGTGGGTATAAAAACAGTACTTGTTTCATAGAGTTGTCTAATGCATAAAAAGTATTTAGAGCAGTGCCTGTCATATAGTAATTTCTAAATAATATATGATAGCTATTATTATATTTATATAATCATTACCTCTTTATTATTTCTATTACTGTTTACAGAAGATAAAATAGTATGCACTTTAGGGAGGATTAAGTTCAATGATATATATAAACCACTCAAAATGGCATAGAGTAGATACTCAATAAATGTCAACTATTATCTGTAAAACAATTTGCACGTATTTTGTGAAGAGTAATTGGGAGAATACATTTAAAGCCCAGCATAGAGAACAGAACAGAAAAGATGCTCAATAAATGTTAGTGCCAACATGGAAATATTTGCTTTCTTCACAGACTTAACTATGAAAACTTATGAAAGATAAATATTAGAAATGTATTCCCACTTGTTAGAAATATCCCTTGTACCTTTGATGTAATGGTATTTTAATGCCAAATCAGTCTTTGTGAGTGTTGACATTAGAGAAAACCATCCTGATGTCAATTCAGATATCTAAAGAATTACCTACCAACTAAGTCATAAAATCGATCCTCCCTTCCCACGCTCATGATTCTTTCAAATTCTCCTTCATTCTTCAACATCTGTGAGGGGCTTAAAGAGACCCCTCCCTGTATCTCCCTTCCTGTGAAGGGCTAGCTTTCTTTGGGACGTTCATCTTCTAGATGAAACTGCTGATGAGTTTGCCTCAGAAAGTACCTCATTTACCCCTTTGAACCTGCAGGAACCAAAATCACATCACTCCCTGGTACACCAGTACTCTGGAGTTACAATTACTATCCACCCATGCAACTAATACCTCACCTGGTTTCTGCAAGCATTTATCAGGGAAAACCACATTTGGGACTGAGAGCACTGGGTTATAAGCCCCAGGGGATGGTGGGGTAGCAGGTCGGGGGTGCTGGAAGCGTTCCAAACGATCCGTTTATTTTTTATTTTCTATGTGAAAAGCATGTATCTCCCAGCACCACGGCATCAGTGCCGCTGCCAGAAGTACTTAGGCACTAGCCCCATTTTCCGAGCTGAGAGTTATACTCCTCCATTCACAGTGATTATCGACAGTCTTTACACCAAGCTGCCCTCAGAGAAGGGGACTTGGCAGGGCTCAACGGCAATGTCAGCAACTTCTCAGTTGTTATATTTCAGTTTCAGGAATGGAAGGTTTCAGAGCCCAAAGGTAGGGATGATTTGCTCAACATCTGCTTCCCTCTACGTGGGGCGAGGGGTGGACTGGGAGAGGTCTTGGTGTTTGTGGTTACTGTTTCCATTGCTTGCCTTGGGCTCCCAGGGGAAGCTCCCAGGGAACAGCACTGGCTGTGGAATCAGTCACATCTGTGTTCACGTCTCAGCTATGTCACTTACACATGTGTACTTGGGCAAATTAAGTTTTTCTGAGACTCATTTTAGTCATCTGTAAAATGGGTTTCATGAATTCAGAACTTACAGTGTTGGTGTGAGGATCGAATTACACAATTATGGAAAGGCGCCCAGCAGATGTGCTTTTTCCCTTCAATTGTTGCTCAGCCATCATGAGATAGACACTGACAGCTCTGTTGGCTACCCTGACCGTGATTTCCTTGCTGCTGGAAGTGTCAGAAAGCTTGCATCTGTCTAAGAGCTGTAAGTGAAATAGGCAACTGATCATTATCCCAAATATACTCATTTCTAGAGGTCCCACCGACCTTAGTGACAACATCGTATAGAGATCTTACATAGCTGTTTTCAACTCCACATTCTATCCTCCTCCATCCCCATCCCCTGCCATCTTCCCAGCACTAGTGAAAGTTGATTTCTGGCTGCTGTTGCTCATATTATCTCCATTCCACCCTTGGCTACCGTGCTCTGCGGCAGCTGTTGCTGCTGTCAGAGCCTGTCTGAAATGGTCAGCACTGATGCCCCGGGTACTGTGGCTTTCAGCTTTTCCAATGGCCTTTAGCATCACTGCCTCTCTCTTTTTGCTACTGTCTTTATCTCAAAGACTCCTGGCATTCCTGCCACCAGGATCTTCTCAGTCAGAATAGCCTCTCTCCTTACAGTGAGTTTAGCCTAGCTGTAAGCTCTAGGGTTCTGCTGAGGAACTCGAAACACACAGGTTTAAAGAGGCTGAGCTGATACCGTTTGAGAGACACTGTCCAGGATCATATCACGGACATACTCAGTGTTGCTGAACAAGTCAGTATGTAAGAATTGGGCACAAACATTTCAAATTCAGCTCCTTTCTACTGAAACATCTTTATCATGGTGTCAGTTCAGGGACCAGTTGAGTCTCCAGATATCTTCTCTGACTCCCAGGTATAACTACCCCATCATGGGCATGAGGAAGTAAACAGCAAAGTCCTCATCCATGCAGCAACTTATCTTGCATGAGGAACATGTGTACTCTACCTTTGGAGTTCAATCCTAATCATATTTAATCATATAGCTACTAATGCCCTGCATTCAGGAACAACTGAATGAAGGCAAAAACAGAGTAAAAGTTATCTTGAGAGTTGATGGAGAGTCTCCAGGCAGGTGAATGCAGCTCCAAATCGTGGAGGCTTAGAGCACATTGCACAAAGTTTCACATCTGAAAAAATTTGGGTTATATACATCTAAGTGATAGCAATTAGTAACAAAAATAGTAAGAGCACTAGACATACACTTGTTGATCTCTTTATAGGAGTAAAGACTTTATGAAGGATTGAACTCTGAGTAATTATAGACGGAGGAACTTATAAAGCTCTTTATTCTCTTTATTGTATGTATTCATGTGGTTACCCAGGAGAGCCACACTAGCATAGGCCAACAGATATGGAACATGTAAAAAGAAGAAAATAGGGGAATTCACACTGAGATACCATATCAGCCACTTGGGGCTTGGAAATGTGGCTATAAAATGTATCATCCAAACTGAGACTCTTCTGAGAATTAAAAGGAGAAATATTACTATGAGACTTTCCCAGGCACAAAATTATAACATATGATCACCCCAGGTACAGAGCCTTGCCAATTGCTATTGAGATCTATAGATAGAGACACTGAATGCATGCCTGTACATGATTTATAATTTATTGTGATTCTTTATACTTACGTTCACTTTTGCTGAACTATATATTGCAAATTCTACAGAAAGAATTCAAGTCATTTGAATTAATTTTTTTGTTGTTATATATTTTTATGTTAAAAGAACCCCTTTTGGAATTGTGAAAGAGAGGTACTTGCTCCTCCTTGAAATTTATAGTCCCTATCTTTGTGTCTAAAGAAAGATTAGCATTAATTTTATAATTTAAAATGCTTGTTCACCACCAACTTTATTACACTCTGTGCTCTGAAAACTCTGGAATACATATTGAGGAGTGAATTGCTCATTGGAGTAAATATTAACATTTAAAACTATATAACCAACTTCCTTATATTCACTACTGAGATTTATTCTTTTAGTGCTTCTTTCAGTTGTAACAGATTTGAAAATAAAGTTTAATTTATTTACCTATTTTACATGATTCATACTATTTTGTGGTTAAAAGAAAGTGCATTTATCTTTTTATCTGAAGTAGAGACAGAATAAGTTTTACAGGTCAAGACACTTTACCTTAAGAGTGTAGCTCTAAGATTATTCTTACCTCTCTAAATAAGACATTTGCAATATACATGTATAAAGTCATTTAACTTAGAAATATTGCATGTGCTCTTAGCCAAAGACCTGAGAAGTGATATGCAGAAAAAGCTGAATAAAGGGACATTAATTCTGACAGCATATTACAAAATACAATTTTGCTCTTGATTTTAAAAGCCACGGCTTCTTAAATTACTCAGATGTCAAGTAAATGCATAAAATGTTCCAACTTACTTTATTTATTTTCTCATTTCAGTTGGGGATAGTTTTTCTGCCCATCCCTTTTCAAAATCAATCATGTATTTGAATGAAATAAGGATAAAACTTTATACACCTCTCTAGGTACTCGTAGCCAGCAGTATATGGCCTGCGTACCTCTGCCCCTTCTTCATAAATTGAGGAAAGTCACTCTCTATACACATCTATTGCTGGCACCCTGCCATTCCTAATATTAAATAGATTACTTTACTCATGGGGCATGTCCTTCTCTCTCTCCTTTCCAATCAGTGTCTGATTGGCTTCCCAGTAACCTTATTCTAGAATGTGTATAGCTAAAATGAGGGCCTACAATGTCCCTCTTCTAGCCAACTTTTATTTTTCTAAAAAACAGAGTTTTAGAAAAAGCTTACTTTCTTTCGTAAACAGAAGGATTAACGAGTACTCTTCTGGCAAAATAATGATCTCTTCTTGTTTATTTGTAATGTATTTGTGATTCAGGAGTTCCTATATTTAACATTCTCTGCTTGTACCAGATTAAATTATGTCACCTATAACATGTTAGTGGCTGATTGGCTTCTCTTTCCTTTTTGAATTTTGAGAAGAACTGGAGAGATTATTGTGGTGTAGCAGTGAGTAGAACAGCCATTCTTTGGTCTACCTGAAATTAAGAGCAAGTATATAAAATGTTCCTATTTCTTCAGCAGGAAACGAAGATGGAGGGTTCTGTTTCTCACTTATCACTAGTCAAAAAGAATTACAATTCTCAGGAGCAAATTGAAAAGTTAGGGGGAAAATATTTTCAAGAATATAAGTTCCCCAGGTGCTGAAGGGATTGAACACATCAGATCTGAGGGATGTATCAACATCGACATTTGTGAAAATGTGCATGAAGAAATATGCATTGACTTTAAATGGCATGCCACAAAAGCCTAAAAAATAATGTATGATTTTCCATCTTCTAACTTAGATGGAAAAACATGTGTTTTGCTCGCAATTTTGTCTAAGGGAAATGTGAATTCCCAGCTAACTGCATTCACATGCAGACCCATTTTCTGAGATTGCTTTCGAATGTAAGCATCACATATGTTGTTCGGCAGGAAAATAAATAAATAAAGTGAACTTTTACAATGTAAATTCCTAATATATAGGATTATGGGAAAGAGTCATGTGTTTAAAATAGTGTGTAGATTTCCCTCAAGGTAGATTCACAGGGGCAGGGGCAATGGGTAGGGACTTAAACCCTTGCATATTTTTCATTATCCTATGGTGCCTACACATGTGCCAGAACAATTTTCCTGGGTCAAAGCATAAAGAGTCAAGCTCAATAATCACATTAGGAAGAATAATAGGCCAATGGCACATGTGTTGACAGATATTTCTCAGCCAGTGAAAGGAGATAGAGAAAATTAGATGATGAATCTTAAGGACTGAAGCATACACTGCAGTTTTTCTAAATCGCCAATTATTGTCTTCTTTCCAAGGTCACCAAATATGTGTTGGCTGCCTTTGGTGACACAGAAAAGTCCTTAGAGTCTAAATGAATGAGCTCTTGAGTTACTCCCATGATGAACTGCTAACCAATTTGTCTCAACTGGTGCTTGAATACAAAATTAAAAATGAAGGTCTTCTGGACTGCATTGTGGCCTGTGGAAGAGAACTGAATGATTTATTCTCACTCATTTTCTCCACTTTCCATGCTAAAATATTTTCACATGGTCAATAAATTATGGAGGATGACATTAACAAGATGAACTGTGGATGAAACTATGTGAGTCTGAATATTTATGAGAATGTGGAATTGATATTTTACTTTTTCTTCAACTAGCTCTGGACTTGTGGGATCTGTTAAATGAGGGCATCTAACTTACTTAATTCAGATTAATTTAGTAAGGGGTCTTGGAAACTGATGAATTATGGATCATTAATAATGTAAAAAGAGGGTGCTTAATACTTAAGACATTTCAGTGAAAGAAGGTGACATGTTTGGAATGAGTAAGATGAGTCACCCACTCCTTTTTTGGGAAGGCTTTGGCATTGAAACTCTGAACTTGATGACGACCTGGGGCAGTACATGAGTTCCGATGTGCCAGTGATGTCTATTTGTCATCCAAAGGATCAGGTTAGCATTTGGCAGAAGTTGCTCAGGAGCAGAGAAGGCTGGTGTTGCAAGCTGTCCCAGAGCTGGAGGTATGTTCTAAGAAAAAAGGAAAAGATGTTTAATTCAGCCACAGTCAGTTAGACATTAGAGAGAAGCTAAAATGTTCTACTTGGAGAAGTCATATGACTCAGTGCTGAGGAAAAAAACCCACATATTTTGAGAAGACAAAATACTACAAAGAGACTGTTAAGAAGGCGTTTAGGCAGAAAGTGAGCAACAGTACTAGCAGCTAGCATTGTGAACTTTACAATGTGCTGTACTTTGTACTCTTCTTATTTTATCTCATTTAAATCTCAAGACTACATTTTGAGATAGGCATGTCTTAGGTTCTTTCTAATTTTTTGTTTTGGACGCTGTCTTGCATTTATAGCAATAATAAAAATATGCCTTAAGCCTCTGTAGGACACGAGGCTCCATCCTAAGTCTTTGAGGGTGTGTCAGACAGTTAAAAAAAAATCAGAAGAAAAAATTTTGTTAAACACTTCGTACTATATTTGGTTTATACCCAAGTTTTGCATAATCAGTAATCTGAAATCTTCAGTGTTTTTCAGCCTTCAAGAGGATAATCTATTTCCTGGAATCCATTAGGAACTTGGGATCTAAATATTTGACATTTTGTTTTTTAGATGACAACTTCCTGAGCTCAAAGGTACTGATGTGACAAGCACTTGGAACATGTAAGATGCTTGTGACCCCAATGAACATTGAAATGAGAGACGATGAAGCTTATTTTTAGCAGAGCATTTAGAGGGACCGCATGGGCTAATTTTCACTAGGGCTGCTCATGTAACAGTTGAAGATGTGTTAATAGGGTACACTGCCAAGGTCTACAATTATTGTTATTTAGCACTTTATTTTAAGAGCTTTAAGCATCATCCAGAAATATTTATTAAGTGCATGTATGTGCAGGGCTGGGATGTCTGAGTGCTGGACAAGCTTTGTAGATCTAATAAGTGAATAATTTCAGCCTTCAGCACATGAAGAGAAATGAGGGCCACTATTCCCCATGTCCCATTGAACAGAAAAGATTTGCTTAGTTCTTTCCACAAAAGGTATCAGAGTTTTAAAAAGTTGGAATTCAGCCTTTGCTACTCAAGTTACCCTCTCACATGCCACATATTAAATATACAAAATGGAGAAATGAAAAGTCACCTGGGTAGTTTAAAGAGTGTGGCAAGGTAGCCTGGATCGGTGTAGTGCAAACCCCCTTCCCTGGTCTATGAAAGTTGTTTGGCGGGTTGTGTTTGGTGGCAGTCAACATGTTGAACATGATGGTGTCTCAAGCCAACCACATTTTTTTTTTTTTTTTTTGGAGACAGGGTCTCACTCTGTTGCCCTGGGTAGAGTGAGTGCCAACCACATTTTTTAAAGCTCATCTGTTTAAAAAATTGTTTTCCATTTTTTTCCTGTTAACGTGGAAAATTAAGAAGTGACAATAATAAGTATATTGGGACATTTTGTCACTTTTGAAAATGTAACTAGTGCATTCAATCATGCTATATGATCTGGGCTTTTTAGCCATGAGGTTTGCAGCCTGGGGAGCAAGAATGATTTTAAAGTGTGTGTGCAATTCTTGGATACACCTCCATCTAGAGGTGGAGTCTAACTAGAACACACTTTAAAAGTCACCTTTTATTATCTATTCCCAAAATTTTCCTGGGAGAGCAAACTTATATTTCTGTTTCGCAGATAAGGAAACTGAAACTCAGATAAATTACATGGATAAATACACTAAGCTTGTTCAAGTTCCTCTTTTTGCCAATGCGGAAAGTGAGGACCGGAGAGGTGAGATGACTCACGAAAGTCATGCAGCCTGTCAGTGGAAGCACTGAAGCATTTTCCAGTCCTCTTTCCAGTAATTAGATATTAACATAGGTATAGCTCCTGCTCCTTCACAACCAGACTTGCTTTTCATTCAAAGAAATAGAAATGGCCAGGATCACTTTCACACTCAGGTGGAATTATACTTGCAGCAGTAGAAATACTGGAAAGGCATAGGCCTTTTCAAATCAATTTTCTAGCTTTGTTCTCACAGTTATTTAACTTCTCTAATCCACATTTCCATCATCTATAAAAAAATAAAAGTGCTTACTTTAGAGTACTGTTAGGAAAACAAGACATAATGAATAAAAGTCATCTGGCATAATATAAGTGCTCAGTAGATGTATCTTGTAGAGCGTCTTCTTGCAAAGTCACTTTTCATTATCATATTATAGTTTTTATTTTTTTTTCCAGAGAGCCTAAATGATAAAAGCAATAATGTTCTAGTATAATAATAATAGCCACTGTAGTTTATCTCATTTAATCCTCACAGCACAGGTAATATTTTTCACATTTTTAGATGAGGAAACAGGCATGGAGGAGTGTTTAAGTAATGTGCTAGTGTTAGTTGGGATTTGAATCTTGGCAGAACAGGAGAAGAGAGAAAATATCTTTTAGGACAGTGGTTAAAATAAAATCTGTTCCTATTTGACTTCCCCTTAAGGCCCTATAGGGGAATAAAATGAAGTGTAATATGCTTGATAACAGCCAAATCTTCCACCAAGCCAGATCATTTCCCAATCTTTCTGGAAAGTAAATCAGATTCTGTATAAATTGTATGTAATGTCAATGTTGTTTAAGAGAATATTTTTCTGACATGTCTGGGATTCATTGTATAAGATCTTCAATGTAATTTTCATGCTCCAGATAAGGGCCCCTAACATGAAATGTACATGTTCTAATGAAGCTATGAAGTGTATTTGAAAACTAAAGCCTGAGACACCACCATTAGGAACTATTTCAGGCTTACAGTGAATCTGAGATGTTTGTTTGGATTGCACTATAATTTTAGATTTATGATTCAAAAGTTTTTGGTAACTTGCTTTATTGTAAGGTTACAGATATCTAGCACACGTGTATTATATTACTTTTTTAAATCGTGTAGCTTTCACATTGTAGAAAGCCCTGCCATTGATCAATAGTCACCTTATTCTTTAATAAATAATGTAATAAAATTGTTACACTATTACAAATTTCTAGTTTGTGAAAATATCTTGTAAAATCGCATATGTCACAAAGTGATTCTAATAGTTTTAATCATTTCTCTTAGCAGCTCATTAAGGATTGCTCACTAGAGAAGAGTCTGGGGAAATACCTCAGATGTTAAAGCTCAAAGGCATATTGTAACTGCAGTTCTTGATTTGCTCGGAACTCAGACTGTTACGACAGTCAGCTCATGCTGTATACTTTCTCTCCTGCCTTTAATAAACTTCTCCAGACCCTTCCTTATCATTCTCTGCAGCTCACATTATTAAATGAGGATGTGTTGTTTAATTAATAAAGTGACATGTATGCTTTTGATTCAAGAGAGGAAGGCTGATGATTTAGCATATCTATGAATTAAGACCAGAATTTCACCTTGCTAGAAATAGCTGATACTTACATATTATCTGACGGTGCTGGGAAGCTAAGTGTCTACTCTAAAATTTTTCCCAGTTTTGATAGCCATGTTAATAATTTTAATGATGGAGATGAATTTCTACAGTTTTGACAACATAAACTCATAGAAATGCTAGATAAAATAAATACACAACCAAGCAAACAGGGAAAATATATTTGATAAAATTAAAAATGAACAATAGCCATAATGATAATCATGTGAGCTCATGAAACCATGGGCCAAATGGACATAGCACTGAATAGAGGTCTAAAATCGACTCATGAAAAAAAAAGTAAATCACACAAAGAAATAATTCATCAAAAAGTAGACCAATAACACAACAAAAAGGAGAATTTGCTCCCCCAAACCTGAAAAGTTAGAACTACTCAAAATATCCTATAAAATAAATATATTTGAATGATTAAAGAGATAAAATAAGGATATAAGGATTTTTTTAAATGAAATGTCAAGACAGTGTAAGAAAAGAATAATGATTATTTGAAAAAGAACATTTTAGAAATAAAGAATAGTAATTGAAATTTAAAAGTTAATGAACATCATGTGAGGCAAGTACTATCATTATTCTCTCAATTTAACCATTTAACAGATAAAGAAATTGCCACTTAGAAGATTAAATAATTTTCCCAATGTCACATAGTTTATAAATGGTGGAGCTGGACTTGAACCCAGGTCTCAGACACCAAAGTTTATGCTTTTAACTATTATGCTATCCTGCTTAACAAAAGCACGAATCCCATAACTATAATAAGTGTGTGTGTGTGTGTGTGTGTGTGTATGTCTTTATATGCTTGCCAATATAAACATGTATGTATCCAAATGCAGGGACATAGTAATGTTGATAGTAGCAAATTATGAGGGTTGATTTATTTGCAACTTTCCCTGTATCCAGAATTTTCTATGCTATGGACTGAATGTTTGTGTCCTCACAAAATTCATATGTTGAAACCTAACTCCCAATGTATTTGGAAGTGAGGCTTTGGGGAAGTAATTAAATCATGAGGGTGGAGCCCTCGTGAATGGGATTAGTTCCTTTGTAAGGGGATGAAGGCACCAAGCTTGCTCTCTCCCACCAGGTGATGATGGAATGGGAAGACAGCCATCTGTAACCATAAAGAGGACCTTCACCAAGAACCTGACCACACTGGCACCCTGATCTCAGACTTCCAACCTCTGGAACTGTGAGAAACAAGTGTTTATTGTTTCAGCCACCCAGTCTATGGTATTCTGTTGTAGCAGCCTAAACTGACTAAGCCAAATGGGTACCAAGAAATGGGTCCTGCTGTAATAAATACCTAAAAATGTGAAAGTAGCTTTGGAACTTGGTAATAGATAGAGGCCAGAGGAGTTTCGAGAGACATGCTAGAAATGTGGACATTAAGGGTGATTTTGATGAGTCTGGAAAGGGCTCAGAAAGAAAAGAGGAGAGCTGTAGCAAAAGCTGCTGACATCCTAGAGAATGCATAAATAATCATGTGCAGAATGTTAGTAGAAATATGGATGATAAAGGTCATGCTGGTGAGATTCCAGATGGAAATGAGGACCATGATATTGGACAATGAAGAAAAAGTGATCCTTGTTATAAAGTGGCAAAGAACTTGGCTGAATTGTGGTTGAGTTCTAGCATTTTGTGGAAGGTGGAACTTATAAGTGATAAAATTAGATATTTAGCTAAGGAAATTTCCAAGCAGAGTGTTGAAGGAGCAGCTTAGTTTCTCCTGATTGCTAATAGTAAAACCCAAGAAGAGGGAAATGAATTGAAAATGGAATTGTTAAGCAAAAAGAAACCAGGACTTAAAGATTTAAAAAATTCTTAGACTGTTCATATTGCAAAACATAAGAAAGCATGTTGGGAAGAGAACACCATGGGTGAGACTGACTGACCATTTGATGAAGAGATTAGTGTGGTTGCGAACCACAGATTTAATCAGCCATCTCAACAGAAGCCAGGAATAGAAATAGGACTGTGCAGCAGAAACACTGTCAGCTGGAACTAAAGGAAACAGAATGGGGCAGGATGAAGGAAGGCTGTCAGACTTCTGAGACCCTACAGGACAGGACCATGGAACTATTCATCTGTGAACATGTGCTATTCTTCAAGATTCAAACCAATGTGAATTAGGTTTTAACATACGAATTTTGGGAGAACACAAACATTCAGGGATGGTATTTGGAGGTAAGGACTTTGGGAGGTAATTAAGTCATGATGGTAGAGCCCTTATGAATGGAATTCGTGTAACAGGATGAAGGCACCTGAGCTCTCTTTTTACCATGTCATGATACAGTGAGAAGACAGCCATCTGTAAACCAGGGAGAGATCCTTCACCAAGAACCTGACCATGCTGACACCCTGATATAATGTCAGACATCCAGCCTCCGGAGCTATGAAAAATTAACGTTTGTTATTTAAGCCACGCAGTCTATGTCTATGTATGTTTATAGGAGCTACAGAAGGATATAATAATAAGAATGATGAGAGGTACTATTTGGAGAATTTTGTAGAATTGGGAAAGACATAAATCCTCAGGTTGAATAAGCACATGCTAGTCTTCTCTAGAAGATTTATTCCTTTTTATTTAAGGCTTTGTTCCCCACCAATCGCAATTTCCCTTTTGAGAGCTGTGAAGATCTATCAATAAATCATGATGTAATTAGCAACTGCTAGGTTTGGGTGTTTGTCCCCACCAAATCTCATGTTGAAATTTGATCCCCAATGTTGGAGTTGGGGCCTAATGGCAGGTATTTTGATCATGGGAAAAGATCCCTCATGAATAGGTTAATGTCCTCCGTTGGGGGTGAGTGGGTTCTCTCTCACTCCATTAGTTTGTGAGACAGCTGGTTGTTAAAAAGAGCCTGGCACCTCCCTCCACCCTTGGCCTCCCCTCTCACCATGTGATCTCTGCACACACTGGCTCCTCTAACCTTCCACCGTGAATGGAAGCAGCCTGAGGCCCTCACCAGATGGAGATGCAGGTGCCATGTTTCTTGTTCAGTCGGTAGAACTGTGAGCCAAATAAACTCCTTTTCTTTATAAACTACCCAATTGCAGGTATTCTTTGATAGCAATACAAAACAGAATAAGACACCTACTGATTTACAGCACAGGACTTAGAGTTATATGGACTGTATTTTGAGGTCTAGAGCCATCATCCACCTTGAAGGTATAAAAAGTTGAAGCTGAAATGGCCAGGAAAGAGGGTTACTATGGAGAAAGTATTTTCTCTCCTGTGAGATAAAGGGGTGCTTTCTCCGTCCCTTGAGCTAAATAAGAAAAAAATCTTCAAGAGTATTACCTCGAGGATTTGACCTGTTATCCTGGAGTCTGGAAGTGAAGAATGGCAAGAGAAACTGGAGATAGATGGGCCCAAGACAGCAGAACAGAGAGAAAGAGAGTTACCGTGGGAGTGAAAAGCTCCTCTGTCATCAGGGCAGTGGGACAAAGATCAATAATTTTCTCATGGACTAGATAAGAGGAATATAGGAGAGAGGTGATATGAAGTTACTTTCAATTCTATCCCCTCACCGCAAGACACTGCCTCTATAGGAGGTGTGATCCCAAATGAGGGAGTTGACTTATACATGCTCAGAGGCTGAGGGAAGGATCATAAGCCAGCTAGCAAGCAACAGTCAGCATCAGGAAGCTGTGATTGGAGGAATCCCGTAAGGATATCATTGCTAAACTCACAAATGCATCCCACAAGAGGAAGAATCAGCTTTGGAATACTGCCCACACAGATTATATCCAGGTCACTCAATTTAAAAGCTCTCCTGTTGCTTACGTCCTCCCTCACTCCTCAGCTCCAGGTCTAATAGAACTCAGAGAAATCTTAAGAACAGGGAAAGGAGGATGAATAACACAGGTGGAGAAAAGAGAGAAGGCAAGTGTTCCCTTTGGACGTTCTGGGTTTTCAGACCTAAAGCAATATCAAGTGGGGCTGGGGGCATGATAAAGGGTGATGGTAGTGATATGAAAAAGAAGCAGTGCTCATAATATTTTTATTCCTGTAATGAGACTATGGTTATTCATAAAAGGACTGGAGCACTTTTATTAATCTGAGCATAATGGAAATATTTTTAAATTTGCCAAGATTTCATTATGGCAGTGAGGAAGAAATAGCTCACAGAGTAAATTTGAAGAGACATAGTGAAAAAGAAATTTTTGTTGTTTTGTTTTTGTTTTTGCTATTTGTATCCTATTGAGTTCAAGCCATTCAGTGTCCAGGTTTCATATACAACTTGTCCAAGGTCATGTGGTGGTTAATTGGCAGAATAGAAATCAAAATTCAGAAACTGTTTACACCTTTCTTTTAAAAGGAGACTATTTGGTACTTGTTTGCATAATTAGAAAGCTTAGTTTCATCCCTGAGTAATTTTTGGTCCAAAAGATAAAAACACATGCAAAAATTCTGGAGCCAAAAAGTGTTCTCTCCAAAAATGACAACCCAAGCCTTGGCTGACTTGGGTTTGGAATTCCCCTGGACATGAGGCTGAGACTTTGAGAGGCCAGAATTTCCCTGGGGAACAAATACTCACAGAGAGAGAGATGGTTTCCAAAGTAAAACCTAGAGAGAGAGTTCCCAAAGGACGCTGGATCTTAGGTTTTTGGCAGAGAGGCGGTGGTTTCTCCGGTAGAGTGGAAACAAACCACTCCGGCCCCTGACTCCTCCGTGTGCTTCCCTTCATGCACACACTTGCAGAACGTATTCTCCACAGTGACAACACGCAGCGTAGTGTTCACCGCTAAAGGATGATCATGTCTTCCTGTTGAACACAGAGGGCTTTTCAAACAGATTATGAGGAGCCTGCATTTTGTCGATAAACCTCTGGTAATACCCAGAGGAAAACCAGAACACAGACGGGATTTGAAACTGTAGCCTGGCTAGTGACAGGATCCAGGCCTGGAGCATGGCTGTGGAGGGGCCAGTAGGGAAGGGGGAGGGGAAACCAGGTGCAGCACAGGAAAGGGATTTCATGCAGAATCTGCTTTCAGCTCCGCACCGGTTGGAAACGTCACTCTTACTGGAAACCACGTTAATGAATGGCAATCGAAGCATACGGCTTGTACTGTTTCATAATACAGTGTTTGTTTCCTGGAGCTGCCGGCCCAACTATTTGTATTAAATTTGTGTTTCAATGTACTATGGCCTCAATATATTTTGAGGGTTTGGACATCAGCCATAAATTGGAAGTGAATTTCCTACAGGAAATTTGCCATCCAAGCACTTTGCTCACTCGAAAGCTCTGAAAACCAGCTTTTTTCAGCTCCGTTCAAGCAAACTTTCTGAAGCTCACTCAATATTGACAGGAGGCTTTGAAGTTGGGTTTGTTGTTCCTGTTTCCTTTTAAATAAAAGTTACCTCTGCCTCACTTTTACAAAAAAACTTTCAAGAAATTTTTATTTACTGTAGATGATAGGAAGGAAAGAAAGAGAAAGTAAAACTGATAATATTACATAGTGATCTTTTTTGTTTGCCATTTCAAAATATTCTTCAGGAACACATTGTCATTCTCCATTAATGGTAGCCTTATTATTTGAACATAATTTGTTAGAGGTTCAATGTTTAACTAAAAAAAGAAATATAAGTTTTAAATATAAATTATATTATGTATATATTTTATATTTTTATTTTTATATGTATATAAAATACTTTTATATTTAAAAGTATTAAATATATAAAATATGTACATGGCTGGGTGCAGTGGCTCACACCTGTAATCCAGCACTTTGGGAGGCTGAGGCAGGAGGATTGCTTGAGCCCAGGAGTTTGAAATTGCAGTGAGCTATGATTGTGCCACTGTACTCCAGCCTGGCAAGAAAGCGAGACTCTGTCTCTAAAAATATGTGTGTATATATGTAAAATATATATTATGTGTATATTTAATAAAATATTAAATGTGAAATTTGTTACTTTTCCTTCTCTTCCTCTCTTAGTAATTCTCTGAGGGTTTCTAGTATTAGTGGATTGGTCACCCCTTGGATCTAGATAAATAGGATTAAGTTGCATGATGGTCTAAGAAAATATTAGATCAGAATATAAATTATTTTAGTATATTGAAAGGTATAAAAATGCACACTGTTATATGGTTGGAACATTATTGTTCATTTAAATGTTTATGCAATATGTGTTTCATTATGTTGGTGTCTGATGTCTATTAAAAACAAATACACTACTATCAAACATTTCAGGAAGAAATAATACCAGTACAACACAAACTCTTTCAGTAAACCAAAAAGGAAAGAATATTTCTTAACTCATGTGAGGCCCACATTACTTGAATTCCAAAAGCAGGCAAAGACATTAAAAGAAAAGTATAATAGTCCCCTTTTATCTGTGGTTTCACTTTCCACAGTTTCAGTTACCCATGTCCAACCTCAGTCAACTGCAGTCCGAAAATAGATGAGTAGAGTAAAATAAGATATTTTGAGAGAGGGAGAAAAAGAGAGGGAGAGATGTCACATATGTATATCTTTTATTATAGTATATTATTATAATTTTTCTATTTTATTATTAGTGCTATTCATCTCTTACTGTGCCTAATTTGTAAATTAAACTTTAAAATTTTGGAATTTAGGTCTAGGGTAAAGCAAGATTAAAGAGACCTGGGCTTCAGGATTTCTACCCTGAGAGATGAATGCACCCAAGCTGGCTGGACAGGATGCCTTGTGAGAAGACAAGATACGCATACCATTCCTTACTTGTTGCCTACGTCAATGGCCGTATCTTGGGACCTCACGTTATCCCATAGTGCTTGCACCTGCAACTGGTAGGTGAATGATAAATGCTGAAGCCCCTATGGTTGATATTTGAAATGGCCTGCTAGATTTAGGACCAGTGATGGAGAGTATGCAATTGATGGTGTATGAATAGTTACTTCTCTTAATGTTGACATAAATGGTGTTCAGAAAAACGATCTGAAGGCTCTGAAAAAGGATCACTATAAGAAGAAACTGGTGATTCTTGGAACTGCTGTGCAGTACTCACTTGAGTCCTCTGAGTTCTCTGCTTCCACCATTCCTGCCCTGATAGTGAAAATGTGGAAGTATCCCCAGTCTGCCACCCAGGCTGAGCAGCAGCACCTAGGCCATCAGGGTTTGCAGCCCCATGTAAGCTGAAGGGCAGAGGAGGAAATTGAGGACGAAGGTGCTGGGACAGCCCCACGGCTGCAGATATTGAAACTGAGGCTCAGAAGAGTTACTTGCTTAGACTGCTACATCCTACAAACAACCAGCAACTGAGAAAATCGTAGCACTAAGGTTATCTATAAGCAAGGCATCCATCCAGAACCTAGATTGCCATCAAAGCACCCACAAGCAAAACCAAAGGTTCTTACCCAAAATATGCTACAGCCACACCCTTACAAGTGAGGGGGGAAAAGAGAAGCCCCCATCCAGACAAAAAATCCAAAAAGAAGAAGCAAGAGCTGCTCCAGATCAGAAGGAATCAGCGAAAGAACTCTGGAAGTGTGAAAAGTTGAAGCAAAAGGACACTCCCAAAAGGGAACACCAGCTCACTAGCAATGAGTATCAACCAAACTTAAAACATGGACATGACAGATAAACAATTCCAAATATGGATTGTAAGGAAGCTCAATTAAATCCAAGAGAAAATGGAAAAGCAACTCAAAGGAACCAGAAAAATGATTCAGGAAATGAATGAAAAATTCACTAAAGAGATTCACATATTTAAAAAAACCAAATGGAACTTCGGGAAATGAAAAATTCATTTAAAGAATTACAAAACCCAGTGGAAAGTTTAAAGAATATACTTGATTGGAAAGAAAAAAGAATCTCAGAGCTTGAAGACAACTCTGTTGACTTAATTCAGTCAGTCAAAATAAAGTCCAGAGAATTAAGAGGAATGAACAAAGCCTACAAGAAATATGCTGTCAATATGCTGTCACTTCTCCCCAGATAGGTCTATAGATCAATGCAATCCCAGTCAAAATTCTAGCATCTTTGTTGTAGAAATTGGCTATTAATTTTAAAATTCATACAAAAATACAAAGAACTCAGGATAACCAAAGCAATTAAGAAAAATAAAAACAAAGTTCTATCTGATTTCACAACTTGCTACAGCACTGATGAACAGAATTTTCTGTGATAATGGGTATGTCCTATATTTGTCTAGTACCCTATATAGTAATAATAGAAGAGAAAGTGAAGAATCTACAATTATTTCTTCATTTTTCAGCTGAGAAACTGGGTTATGGTGGTACTTTTTTCCTGCAAAGAAGTTGGAGAAAAAGAACTGTTTGGGGTGAATAGTCCAGGGGTCCGTTTGAGCAGCCTCATTTTGAGATGCTTACTAGACATCAAGGTAAAAATTTGAATATTTCAGGAAAAGATTGTGGTGGCTTGGACAGGGATGGTGATGGTGATAGCAGTGATGAACTTGTGATACATAAACTAACTGGAGGCATTTTTAGAAGTTTACTAACTTTGGTGATATATTGGGTGGGGAGTGAGGAATATTGAGATGGCTAGATGATACCAGTTTCTGGCTCACACAGCTAGATGGATGATGGTATTTTTCCATGGAAATGGACAAGATTTGAAGGGAGATCATGCATTCCATACTGAATATTTAAAGTTTAAAATATCTGTTAGACATCCAGGATGTGATGTCAAGCTGGCAGTTGTACAGGTGGCTCTGGAGATGTAGATTTGGGTATCACCGGTATGTGCAAGGTAATTGAAACCATGGTCCAAAAAAAGTAATCGTCCAGGGGATGAATATAGAGTTATAAGAGAAAGAAGCCCAAGACTGGGCCTGGAGGGATTCCAGTGCTAAAAGACTAGGTAAAGTATGCTGAGCCTGAAAAAGAGGATGCTGAGAGGCCCAATGAGATAATTTATGTGGAAAGATTTTACAATTTGTAGAGGTCCAAGCAAATGATAGTTTTAATAATTAAATTAAGCCCGTGCTTCTCAATTGTGCATATGAGAGCCCCCAGATATAAGCTGATTGAATCAAGGGGCTCTTAAAGCCCCAGGATAAATAGTGATACATTTTGCTTACACATGAATTTCACTCAAGGGTAAGTATTTTAAATATTATTTTTACATGGAAACAAACAGAGATCTATTATGGAGTAAAAGGGAAAAATCAAGTCAACTTAAAGATTATAATATAAGAAAGACTTAAAAAGAAATTTCATACTTGAGATAGGATGCATCTAGTTATACCACTAGAAATTCCTTCCGCTGCCTACCTCTTTCCTTACCTCTTGTGGTCACAAATAGTGTTTAGTTGGGGACGTTTGAAAAGCACTGTGTGAATGAGAGTCTTCCTGGTGATGAAAAACTCTTTCCTCATTTTCAACTCAACACGGTGGCAAGCAATGGTACTTTTGAAAAGACATTGGCCCTTCTCATTTATAATTTTAAAAAGTAACTTTATGAAAACATTCAAGCAATAGGTAGAAAAGTGCAAGGAGGAAAGCAAAACAAAAAAAAATTCTTACCATTCATAAATCACCAAAGTTAACATTATACAGATATCATTTCTGACAGTTTTCTTTGCAAGTATACCAATGGTCGGAGAGATATTTAAAGGCAATTATTTTGAGATGATACCATGGACTGAATTGTGTTCCATATGTTGAAGGTCAGTCCCCAGAGTATCTGGAGATAGGATCTGTAGGAGGTAACAAGGGTGGGGCCCTAATCAGATAGGAATGCGGCCTTATAATAAGAGAAAGAGATCTCTATCTCTGTCTCTGTGCCATGTGAGGACACAGTGAGAAGGTGGCCATCTGGAAGCCTGGAAGAGAGTCCTCATTAGACCACAACCATATGTGCTGTCTGATATTACAGTTCCCAGCCTCCAGAATTATGAGAAAATAAATTTCTGTTGTTTAAATTATCTAGTGCATAGTATTTGTTATGGTACCCCAAGGTAAGACAGATGAGATGATGCTAAGAAAACTTTTAATTCAAAGTATAAATTTAAATTTATCTGATTTAAGAGAAAAAAAGAAAGCAAAGTGAGGCAAAAAGGAATTATTGAAGGTTCCTAGAAGAGAAATTGCCTGTTTCTTGATACATAGAATTAAATTGTTTATATTAATATAAACTTACACTCTCTTCACAAGGAACTAAGAATTCACATATTCAATATATCTTTGCCTAAATGAATATGTTATTTTTAAAAAAACTTTGCATTTTTTTCCAGTGAAATATCGTGTTTTGTCTTAATTTGCATTTCTTTGATTCCTGGAGAGGCAATCATTTTTTTCATTTTGGGATAATTCATATTTTCTCTTTCAAATATTATGTGTCACTACATTTTATCTGTTTTGTCATTTCGAGGTTTTAGAGATATATAAACTAAAGAAATGAAGAAATTAGAAAATCACTCCAGAGCAACCATAATAGTAATGATTGTTTCAGACAAGAATCATCAGTGGATGCTGCAGTTGCCTTTACTGAAGGGACTGTTTTGCCCAAGGCTATTCTCTGCCAAGTGATAGTCTCCATCAAAAAGCCAGGTGAATTTATATGGGACTGGATCCTGAGGTGTTGAATTAATGAGATAAAATATTAAATTGGAAAAAGAGAGTTTATCAGTATGTAAGAGTTTCTCTAAGACACAGGATTTAATGCCCTGGCAAGGTCCCCAGGAGACAACACTAGTATGCGTCTAGAATGGCTGCTGAAAGCTTGGAGAAAAGTGATAACCCACAGTAAGTGAAGTAAAAATGCAGAATTTCCTTGGAAGATGGTGGAGGAAGGGATTAAAAGACTCAAAGAGCATGCTAGAATGCCAATTAACTATGTTCAGCTGGGGGACACTTTGTTTGTCAAAGTAGTAAGTTATATACTGGTGAATAAGGTATGAGGATCATTAGAAGGTCAGTAGTAGTTGTCCCCTATAATTCAGAGCTGTTCCTGAACTAGGCTCCCTAGTAGAAATGGGGATAAAAAAGATTCTGAAATAATAGAGGCAAAGTGGGAGCATGTAACTATCAAAAGAAAAATGAGCAGAATTATATTAGTGAGTATCAAGTTCAGAGTGACAGCCAAGGGGTCTAACCTTCACAGATATGTAGAATGCAGTGTTCCTGTAGACAAGATAGATAGGCAGTCAACAAGGGTATGCTTAAATTATTTAACCAAAAGAAATTGAGGATGGGTGATTAGAAGGCTGAGGGCTCTTGCCCCAATTAAAAAGTCATGATTTGAGGCCAGGTGCAGTGACTGATGCCTATAATCCCAGCACTTTGGGAGGCTGAGGAGGGACGATTGTTTGAGGCCAGGAGTTCAAGACCAACTGGGCAACACAGCAAGATCCCATCTATAAAAAAAATAAAAAAAAATCAGCTGGGTGTGATAGTGAACACCCACAGTCCTAGCTACTTGGGACGCTGAAGCAGGAAGATCACTTGAGCCAAGGAATTCAAGGTTGCAGTGAGTTATGACTATACCACCACACTGCAGCTTGGGCAACAGAGCAAAATACTATTTCTAAGAAAAAAAGTTAAAAATAAATATACAAAGTCATGATTTGGACCTGAACCAAGTAATTTGAGACCTAAAAGCCAGTGCCTAAAAGAGCGGTTGTCTCCTTGAGAAAGAATTCTAGAAAAGCATGGCAAGTATTTATGGTAATGATTCTCTCTGTCTTTCTCCAAAGGGACTCATGGCCTTTCATTAGGTGACCACACATTGAAGAAAGAATACCCAGACATTGAAGGAAGTGTCACGATGGCCTCTCCCATTACAGCAGCAACCACTGGGGTCCAGGTAGTAAATGGAGTCCTCCTAATCTTGATGTAACTCATAGTGGGTCTGTTGTGTTCCCAAACCCATCTGGTGGCCGTTTTCTTAGGTCTCAAGTGTATAATTGAAGTGTATATACTTAAGTAATTGGCAGAATTCTCCCATGGGTTCCTTCATCTGTGGGATAAGGGCTAGCACAGTGGCAAACACCACATGGAAACCACTGAAACTGCCCCCTTCCCTTGGTCTAGATAGAAAATCAAAAGTATTACCATATTCTGGGGTGGGTCTCTTAAAATGGCTTAAGAAAGTATAAAATAATTTTGGAAGATTTGACATTTTTACAATATTTAGCTTTCAGCTCCCAGAAGGATAAACACAGCCTTCCATTTATTCAAGGTTCCCTTTATGTCTCTATAAATGTGGTTTCCTACATATAAATATCACACATTTCTTGAGAAAGTTATGCCTAAATATTTTAGTTTTAATTGCCATTGTGGATGAGAAATTTCATTACATTTTCTGATTGTTGCTGCCTTCTAAACAGCTCTCCAGCTGCTAGTCTAATTCTTTAATCTAGAAAGGAATCATCATCTTCATGATTCAAAAAAAAAAAAAATCCAGCTGAGAAATTCACATAATGGCAAAGCAGCCAATTCAATTTTGTCTTGTTTTAGGGAGAAGAATAATTAATCATTTATTCAACAGGCATTTATTCAAGACTCATTAGGAACACAGGATTGGACTGGATGCTTTGTAGGTAGGTATACAAAGATGAGTATGTGGGCCCTGTCCTCAAGAAGGTTATCAATTCATAAGAGAAATAAATCTTCATATCAATAATGATAATAAAACAGGAAAGAAAAAAAATTATTAGGAAACGGGGGTAGGGAGGGAGGGAGGAAGAATGATGGGAGTTGAAGGAGAGAAATTTGTCTTCTGAATGGTGGGATTGCAGAGAACATCAGGGCACAGGACATGCTGTCAGCCTTGAACAGGAAGTTCTCTTCCTTCTGCTGTAAAGAGAAGGGTCGTAAGAATGGATTCAGGAAAAAAAATAGAGAGAGACATTCTTAGGTTGCCCAAGGATGGAAACTAAAGAAATTCACCACAGTTACTTATTCTCTGTAAAGTAATAGGCAAGGTCATCTATAGATAATAGATATCGGGGTTTAAGGAGAAAAGAAGGGGTTTTGAAATTGGTGATAAGGGAGATATTATAAGACAACAATTTAAATGATTTAAAGCAGGATTTCCCTGTGTGATCTTACAGAACATCCACTTCATAATCACTGGTGGGCATTTGCTAAAAATGAAGAGTCCACTGTCCCACTCTAAGCCTATGTAATCAGAAAGAAGAGAGAAGAAATATGCATTTTGGTGTCCTGTTAAGAAAATTTTTATGACCACATTTTTCCTAAAGTCAATTAAATTGAAGAAATTCTGAGCTGCACCAAATAGTCAGATGTAGTTAGGAAACTTAAATTTGTATATGAAACTTTTGATTAATCTGACTTTTATATTAAGACCAAGGAATTAAAAAACTACCTTTAACACTAATGATCAATAGTAAAAATATAATTGATATTGTGATAAAGGCCAGTTAATGACTTGTGGGAAGGGGACAATCCAATGGGAGGATAAGAAGATAATGAAATTAAAGATAGGGAGGGAGAAGTAGAAAAAAGCTGAGAAAAGGGAAATTTTGGAGAAAGAATAAGAGAGCTAAAAAGGGGAGAGAATTGAAATCAGAAAGGGAAAAGAGGTACACAGTTACACAGGAAGAAATATTAAGGATTAAAAATACAAGAAAGGGCTAAGTAGGTTTGGGGGTTAACTATTAGCATAGCCTGCTTTCTACTTTAGCCTTCAGAATAAAATATAACATTGTTGCCACCTTCTTTGCAATTCTGATTAGCAAATTGGCTACTCTTTTTCACAATTAGGAATTTCAGCCAGCAATGTGTTGACTAACCACAGGAGTCCCCCAAAGGAAGATGTTTTTCTGCAGTGCTTTTTGCCCTAGGATAGCAAAATTACACCCAGATCTGATTCTCCGACAGATTTCCTATTCTGACTAGCTCCTAGGGCTCAATGAGCAAGGAAGACCAGAAAAATCTGACTTGGGAGCTATGGACAGTTATCATGTTGGTAACTTAACATACAAATCACCAGGTCAGTACTTTTTCTGTTGGAAATCACTTGTTACCTAGGTAACCAATCAACTAACTCTCTTTAATCTGGAGGCTAGATCCCTAAATACATCATCACTCCTTATTTGTATTTCTCTACACAGTAAGTTGAAACTAAAACTCTTAATTCTTCCCAGCATAGCACTCCTATGATATATTGTCTAACAGTGGTTGACGCCCATAGCAGAGAACTTAGTGCCTAGTTGACCAATGGTATGGAAACTTTCTTAGAAATTCCTAAGTGAAAGTTTGAAGTGCGGAAGTGAAAGCAATGAGGAAGAATTTGTTCTTCCAGGTATTAAAATTCAGTGTAAATAAAACTGTGTGTTTACATGATGATCTTCACTGGAGTTGGGTGAGATTCAAAGAGGCATCTGTTGGAGGAGAAAGAGGAATTTCTTTAGCAAGAGCTGGAGTGGACCTGTGGCCTCCACGTATTTCATGGTCCTTGTCACACTCTTACCCTTACCATCTTCATGGCCAGGAAGTCATCCCTCCTTCCTTTCTTCCCTCCATCAAGATTCAGAGTATTCTTTCATGAATCTTCTTGTCATTTTTATTGTTACCTGATTTAATGAAGATAAAGATGCTTCCAGTGGAATGAGGCAGCTAATGCAGTTCTTTTTTCCCCAGAGATGGCCTACTTAACAGCACCTGCGCAATTCACTTTGTTCAGTCTGGTTTTAGATGAAAGAAATTTTATACTGTTACTATAACTTCATAGACGATAACAGTTTTAGACAAAGCTAGATTAATTTTTAAGTGAGTCCTAATTGTATAATGTTACTGTTTCTGAGGACAATTTTAAATTGTACCAATATTCCCATATCACACTGTATGCAAAAGTAAAGTTTAAAAAATAACATGCAATCTTATGTACTCTTGCTTTGACCCAGCAATTCTGTTCTACATACCTGTCTAAAGAAAACAGAGATACCACTAATGACTGCTGTGTATTTACCAATCCTACTTCTCTTTCTTCCTGGACACATGGCCCACATATGTCAGTCTCCTTTGCAGTTAGGTAGAATCAGGTGACTCTCAATTTTGGCTAATGAAATGAGGGAAGAGTGACGTACATCATTTCAAGATCTGGGCTATAAAGAAACCTTCCATTCAACCTTCCAGGCTCTCTCCCTTTCTCTATCTATGGGACTGAGTGTTGCAGAGGATAAAGTCCTAGATTAGAGGATGGTAGAACCACATAAAGGAAGATGTTTTGGTCTGGGACTAACTCCATGAAGGACAGTTCCCTTGACAAACCCATTGGGCTACATGATTGAGAATTCAGTTATATTATGCCACTGACATTTTTCATTATTTTTTATAGCATTTGCCTACTTTCACAAATATACAGGCTATCAAGACTTTAGAAGATTGAGAAGTGAGTGCATAAGGATTAGAAAGTAGAAACAAAATGGTCAATGTTTGCTGATATGATAGTTTGTATAAAATGCCCAAGAGAACACAAAGTATTAGAAATAATAGCAGAGTTTAGTTATGTTTTTGAAAACAAGATAATATTCAGAATAAATATTCAAAATTCATTTATGTAATATCTATACTCAAGCATCAAAATAGAAAAGTATATTATAAAAAAGGTACTGTTTATAATGCCAATAAAACCTATATGATAAGAATAAATCTATTAATAATAAAAGATATGAAATATTTATATGAGAAAAATTAGAAAAGGTAACCTGAAAAAATATATATAAAGAAATATATCAAAAGGAATTTTTTTATGGGATTATGGAGACAGGAAGTCTCAAGATCTCCAGGGGCATCGGCAGGTTGGAGACCCAGGAGAGCTGATGATTTAGTGTTAGTCCAAAGGCTGGAAGGTTTGAGACCTAGGAAGAGCTAATGTTTCAGGTCAAGTCTGAAGGCAGGAAAAAAGCCAATGTCCTAGGTTGAAGGTAGTCAGTAAGGAAAGAATTCTCTCTCACCTGAGGGAAGGTGTCAATCTTTTTGTTCTCTTCAGGCCTTCAAATGATTGGGTGATGCCCACCCACATTAGGAAGGGAACGGTAATCTGCTTTATTCAGTCCACCAATTTAAATACTAATATTATCCAAAAACTCTCACAGAATAATATTTCACCAAGTATCTGAGCACCCTATAGCCAAGTCAAGTTGACACATAAAATTAACCATTACAAGTTTATGGATAGGAAGTTAATATTACAAAAATAGTGATTCTTACCAAGTTGGCTGGAATTTAATACAATTCCAATCAAAATTCCAGTTTTTTATAAGATTTGAGAAATTCATTCTAAAATTCAATTAAAAGAGTACAAGGCCAACAATAACCAAAATAAATTTTAAAAAGAAAACAGTAAGAGAGAGTTCTTCTTACATTCATCTGTGTTAGTTTTTTATGGATGCTGCAACAAATTACTACAAAATTAGTGGATTAACATAATACAAATGTATTATTTTAGAGTTCTGTAGATTAGAATATCAACATAGTTTTTACTGGGCTAAAATCAAGGTGTCATAAAGGCTGTATTCATTCCTAGAGACTCTATGGGAGCTGTTTCCTTGCCTTTTTCAGCTTTTAGAGGGTGCCAGCATTCCTGGCTCATGCCTCCTTCCTTCATCTTCAAGGCCAACAGCCTTGCATGTTTGTTTGTTTGTTTTTTCCATTCTTCTGCAATTACGTCTCCTTTTAACTCTGACTTCAATTGGTAAAGGTTCTCTTCTTTTAAGGACTCATGGATTAGCTTGGGCCCACCCAGATAACTCAGGATAACTTCCCCATCTCAAGGTCCTTAATTTAATCACATCTGCTGCAAAATTTCTTTGGCCATGCAAGGTAACATACTCACAGGTTCCAAGGATTAGGATGTGGACATCATTGAGGTATCATTTTTCTGTCTACCACACCACTTATCAGACTTAAAATTATAGTGTAAGAAAACAGTGTGTATTGGTATAAAGCTGTAAAAATAGAGATCTAGAAACAACAATCATGTGTATTAGGGAATTTGCCCTATGAGAAAGGAAACTTGCAAATAATAGGGGGAAGGATAAATTATTCAATACCTGACACGGGGATACTATAAAAACAGATCCCTATATTATGCAAAAATAAATTTAAAAATAATATGAAAAGGGAAACTATAAATCTCTTAAAATAAAAGGTTAGCAAATACCTCTGTAACTGTGGTCCCTAACTCCTGGGCCATGGATGGGTACCAGTCCATGGCCTGCCAGGAACCGGGCTGCACAGCAAGAGGTGAGTGGCAGGCAAACCAGAGAAAATTCATCTGTATTTACAGCCGCTCCTCATTGCTCACATCACCACATAAGCTCCACCTCCTGTCAGATCAGCAGCAGCATTAGATTCTCATAGGAGCATGAACCCTACTGTAAACTGTGCATGCGAGGGATCTAGGTTGTGTGCTCCTATGAGAACCTAATGCCTGATGCTCTGAGGTGGAGCTGAGGCAGTGATGCTAGCGCTGGGGAGTGGCTGCAAACACAGATTATCATTAGCAGAGAGGTTTGACTGCACAATAAATGTAATGTGCTTGAATCATCCTGAAACCTTCCCCCTTCCCCTCCAGTCAGTGGAAAAATTGTTTCCATGAAACCAGTCCCTGGTGCCAGAAAGGTTGAGGACCACTGCTCTATGACATTATTTAAAGAAACATTTCTTTAAAGGCTACAAAAGGCAAAAATCATAAAGAAAAAGATTGATAAATGTGAGCATTTTAAAATGAAAGCAATTTCTTGAAAAAGATATCATAAAGTGAAAAGACTGGCATAGACAGTCATATTTTGCAACCTATATCATAAAAACCAATAAAAAAGAAGACATACAAGCAAAAAGAAAAATGAGCAAAGGATATGAACAAGAAATTCACAAGAGTATGGTCAATAAAAATATAAAAATATGTTCATATTATTCATACTCAGAGAAATTTGAATTAAAACCTCAATGAGATATAATTTCATAATCTCATTAAATGGACAAAAATTAATCAGTGGGAATATATCAAGTGTTAGTGATGATGTGAGGAAAAAGCAATTCTTATTTATTGCTCATAGTATTTTAGAGAGGAATTTGGCAACACATAATAAGGTTGAAGATGATCATTCCATAGGATCTAGCGATTTGACTCCTAGATTTTTCCTCTAGAAAAACTCTCTTCTATGAGCTAAAGGCTGCACGTACAAAAATGTTTGTTTCAGCATTGTTTTCAATAGCAAGAAACAAAAACAAACAAAAAATTCTTCCATCCTGTTAAATGAGGGTGATCTAGCAGTTACTGAAGACTCGGACTGCGCCTTCAGGAGGGACTGGGTTATGCACATTAAAGGGGTAGAGGAATGCTGTACAGCTGTCAAAGCCTCATCTATCAACATGAATAAATCTTAAAAACATGTTAATTAGAAAATTGCAAAAGGATAAAAGGATATAGTATGAAAATTGTTAAAAAAATGATAGTGCACAGTGCTTAGGAACACATACTTACGTAGTAAAAGGACAAACATATGCACAAGAACGATACGAAACAAGTTCAGGTAAGTTTTCACGTCTGAAGAGGGCTGGGGGGAAAGGACGGAGGGATGGAGCTATAGCTATATAACACTTTGCATCTATAAAAGAGGGAGATATCAAGCATATATTGAAAAATGTTAACATTTGCTTAATCTTGGTGGTGGAAAACAAAGGTCTGTTATATTCTGTACTTTTCTGAATGTTTTACATTTCCAATGAAATGTTTTGCAATTTTTTAAAGGAAAGAAAAGCAGAGGTGGGCAAGAGACGAGAGAAAGATCAAGCAGTGAAAGTAAGCGTTTTCCTCGAACTGAAAATCATTCAGTATTTTTTTCAACAGGCATTTATTACAGATTTGCCATGTGACTTATTTTTGTATTAAGAATTTTAAAAAATCCTATTTCTTAAAGCCGTGCCAGCAGTGATTATACCGGTGTGATTTAATAGTGGAATACTGTGCCTTATAACTTCAACCAGCTGAAGTCAAACGCAGTAGGGATGCTTTATTTTGTATAATACAAGCACGTCCAAGTCTTTAGTAATTGTTAGATTGTTCCTGTGTAATTGGATGGCTGCTGAATCTTTTAAGGACATACCCCTGCTCATTCACTCAGCTCCTTCCTCATCATTCAGTGAAAACTAAACCATCTGTTGTAATAAATGTAAGGCTTCCTGCTCTCAATTCTGTCTTCTGATCCCCGTACTAAATACTGGTTGTCACTTTTAATTTAGAAAAACATCATTATACTCCCCAATTCCTCCTTTAGAATTTTCCTGTGAGGATCTCAAAGCACTTCATCCACTCAAGGGAGGCACTGCAGTTTGTCCAGGACACGTAGTGTGGTATTAGCCCCATTTTATAGAGTGGATAAGCGGAGATTTCAAAAAGTTCCAACACTTTCTAACTATCACTTTGAAAGTTAGTTAGTGGCGGTCAAGAAGCAAAGTATGAATTGCTACTCTGAGACCTAAAATGTCAACACCAGGCAGTGCTCTGTGGAAAAAATTTTAGAAAAATGTTCACAGCATTAAAATCCAACCTGACAGATTCTTTGTCAGCTATAGCTGACAGGTTTTCAGCACTTTTCCACTTAGAGGATGTGGGTGGTCTCCAGGCTCAGACCCTGGCAGAGCTGGCTAGTGAATTGGATGGGACCTAAGGAGGAGAGAGATGCTTGGGGAAGAGAGTGGATGGTGGGCTGGAGCTAGGGGAGGCCTTTGACAGTGAAACGAGACGTAAGAGCAGAAAATCTGGACTGTAGGAAGGAAAGCATAAAACTGGCTATGAGTTAATTAAAAGAGCTGGGATTTAAAGTTGTGATATGAAAGGCCTAAAAGTCCTTATTTGTAAATAGGAAATGGGAAATTTCATCTTAGTAACCATAAAACAAGGAAATTAAATGTGAGTTAATCGGTTCGCCTAACATATGTCTTACCCTTCCTTTCCTTTTTTCTCCTCTCCCTTTCTTTCCTCTTTTTTTCCAAAGTCTCTCTCGTATCTATCAAAGATGGTCCATGGGATATTGTCAAGAGACAGCTCAGCAGTTTGACCCTCTGGGATCCTGAACCACGAGATGCTCTTGTCAAGTGGTCCAAAGACCCCAAGTAACATGATCCATCCCACTCAATTAAGAAATTTAACTTTTCACTTTCCACTCTCCGTTAAAAAGAAAATAAACCTCTTAGCAATCTGGGACATACCTGGGTCTTGAGCACTGAATTCAAACCATTGTTTTTAAGAAAACAGTCTTTGTATCATGTTTAGGTGTTAGCCTAACAAAAATTAATTAGACTACACTAAAGAACAAGACAATTCGTGGCTAAACTGTGCAAGCATAAACTTCTGATTTGCTGATAAAATGAATTTTTCATTCCAGATGACCAGAGGCCACTCTTCCTATTTGAAAACTGTATCGATCTGGCTTGTACTCTAAATACGGCCACTCAAAAGAAACCTTATGAGGTTCTGGCTTGCCCTCTTTATTGACAGATTCAGATCTCGACTCTATAGACATATATCTTAAGTCTCTTTGTTAGGGACCAGCAATAAATTACTTGAGGTCAAGTTCTGTTTATATAGTAGACTGTTCCAAGAGAATTACCTTCTTGACTTAATAGCTTCCTTTTGGGTGACATTTCTCCCTGAAAGAAGACAAATTGTCTAAGGTCAGCTTGCAGATCAGCTCCGAGTGTAGGAGGAAATTGTAGCGGATCAGCCAAATTGCACCGGCTCTACCAACCAGCATCAGGCAGCACGCCGCCAGTCAGAGGCCCGCCCTGAGGGACTGGGGCCAGCGCTCCCTGCAAGAGCTTTCAGATCTTCCTCCTTGGGCCGCTCTTGACTTTTGTTTCCTCAACGCCCCCTCACCCCCATTCCCTAAACTCCTCTATCAACTCTTAGTTCAGTGTCGAGCTGCTTTAAAAGTTTCTTTATTTCCTTCCATTTACTAAGGCTGATTTGAGAGTCTGAACCGAAAGAGAGAGTAAGGCTCTGACTGCACTTGAGCTTGAATCTGTTCAATTTTGTCCACTGGAGTGACGGGGTAAACCCTGTCGTTTTTACTAAGGGGAAAACTTTAGAAATTAGAAGTAGACTCAAAGTAATGGGTTTGGGGGTACTAAAAACAGAATAATTTATTCTTAAAGGTAAATGTCTTCCACATGAAGAAATTCAAAAAGACAACTTCTTCATTACATATTCACCTACGGCGGAACTGGTAGATTTGCCGTTTTAATCCTCCTTTAAAGGAAAAACAGAGAAAGAGAGAAAAATAGAAATACAAGTCTCTTTTTAATTAAGCATTTTATCCTTTGAAGTTATTCTGATTTTTTTCAAATTGATGATGTAATTTATGTAAATAATCATCTATCTATGAAAGGAGTGTGTCTGTCAAAAGCTGAAATAAAAAACATCCGTCATTTTGAAGTGATTAACATTCTCCAGATGTTTAAATCATCAGATTTCAGGAGTTTCTCTTTGTTGTGATAATGATATAGTATCCAGAACAAGAATGTTTACTTTTTTGTATGGGTCAAACGCAGATTTTTCACAATCCTATTAAGGCATGCAGTTCATTGTAATTGTATGTGCAGATGAAAGCATATTCAGTTATTATTATTCCCCTTAATTGTAAACTGCTGCTGGTAATTTTACTGTAAAGCTCAAACAAAAGGAGTGTACTTGAAAGGACCACCACTGCCCACTTATGTAATCAATTTATATATGTCAAGTTTGTACGGGGATGGTTATCCCCTTCTGTTACCAGACATGTGACATGCTACCACCCTGCAGCTCGGGGCCATGCACGCATGCCTCTGGCTCCCTTTGCAGGCTGCTTGGAAATACAGTACATGTCGGTGATAATGTTAAATGACAGTTCCAAACTATTTCCCTTAGGCCTGTTTGACCCTTAGGTTCAAGGTAAAACAGGAATGGTTCCGCTTTACCTTCAAGGCCTGAGAATCCTCTCCACTGGCGGATTTAACTTGGACTCATGGCGAAGCTCCCTGGAGGTCCAGTGACCCTTGTTAGGAGACCTATTGAAACATTAATGACATGTAGGCACTTCATTCATAAAGTCGGGCTCAACTCATGTCTAGCATTACCCTCCACACACCCCTGCCGGCTTCAGATCTGAAATGCTTGTAGGGATTTATTAAAACCATTTGACTGGGGCACAAACTGACTACACGCTTATTATGTGCTACCTCAATGCAGACAAGGCTGAGAGGGAGGTCTCAAATCCCCATGTGCCCAGAACAGTATTGTAGAACTATATTAATTAAGAACAAGAGATACAGAATAATTTCTCAAGAGCTGTTCATTAATAATAATATCTCTGGCCGTTTCTGGTCTATTGATCCCCTGACATACACGTTCAGGAATTTAAGACGGCAGTATTCCATCAGTGGCCACATGATTCTTCTCTCTTGAACATGCCAACAGAGGGAGGAAATGTCTTCCTTTAGTGTTCTTATGAGAAATCAAAGCGCTACAAGGGTTAGATAATGATGAGTCAGACATAGAATACCTTCCTTCTTACTAGACTGAAGCCTTGGTAATAGGCTAATAATTAATAGTTACCATCTGCTGTTCCTTGTGCCCAAGCTTCAAATCATTCTTCATTTGTATTTGAACACACACATTCCTTTTAATCATTCCATGGACATTTAAGTACTTCGATAATCCTTGGGTTCCTAAAATGTTTCCAAATCATCCCCATCTGACATGGACCCTTGAATTAGAACTTTATTAAAGAGGAAGTGTGTGTAATAAGTGACAAAAGCACTGGGCAGGGAATTGGGTAACGTGGGCTGTCTTCCTTGTTATGTCCAAGCATCAAAGCAAGCGCCTGAGCCAGCCCATTGGCTAAATCCATTAGCATTCTTGCCCCTATCTTTCCTGAACAAATGTATTGGCCTCTTCTGTCACATAACTGATCCCCTCATTTAACATAATGTAACCCTCATTTTTCCTCAGTCTAGAAGAATATTAAGTCTGGGATTATTGTGGGACCTGAACATCATTCTTTTTCTAAATTAGAGAAAAATATTTGCTTTTAGATTTTTATACAACATTTCAATTTTGCCTCCACTGAATATACAAAGGGTCCAGATTGTCTTGGGTAAAATAAAAAACGTGTAGAGCAATCTGAAGACAGAGCAATACGATTTCCTATTTATCATCATCATCATCATCATCATCATCATCACAACTACTCTTTACTTAAGATTGATAGAGTGCATTTTAACTATTCATATCAAATTAAATTGAGAATATTATTTAGAAATTAAAAATTGGACCAGATAGGGTAAATGACTTACCCAAGGTCTTATATTTGTTCACTCATTTATTGAACATCTATTCATACTTTGCTGGGCACTGTACTTTATGTTTATAATAGAGCAGGAAAAAGATAAGCTCTGTTGTCCTAGGAAAGGGCAGAGCCAAGACCAGAAACTTAGGGGAAAGAAAAACTGCCTCTACCTCTACTTTCTAATTTTTTCCCTCACATCTCAATCCATTGCTTTTGAGCATAAAAAGAATTTTCTGTTGTAATAGGTTTTATTTTGACAACCCCATGGAGCAAACGGTGGGTACACTTCTCTGGGCAGGATAGGTAATGGCTGTGGAGGAGAAGAAAGAACATACAATTTGTTTTCTCAAATTATTATCCCTTCACATTATGATAATTGTCTTTACTGAGATCCAAAACTAATGTCTTTGCTGACAAACCAAATCATGTCATTGCCAGAACAGCCCTTTTTCTGATAAGCCAAAATTCCTCAGTCCAATTTTAAGCTTGTTGGGAATTTTGTGGTTATCTTCAAAATATCTAAAAAGGTTAATGGTAAACCTTTCTTCTTGAGCAATTTCTCATCAACAATCTAGTATCATGGACCAAGGATGCTAAAGGGCTTAAAAGTTCATAAATATGTGAAGCTGGGCAAACAATGGAGAAAGCATCACCAGGACATTCTCAAGACTGACTGGTCTTTCTAGATCTCTAGCAAGTAATTTAGCAAGAGACTGAGACAAACTTCCTTATTTTTATATTAGTACCATATGAAATAAATATCTTAATGAAGTCTGTAGGTGTTCAGTGTGAGTGGCTGTAGCTTGTTGGCATAATCAAATAATATTTTCAGTGATTTGTTATGAAAACAAATTTAACAAAATCCTCTTTCCCTTCCCCCCTATCTCTCTCTTTCCCTTCCTTTTTCTCTCCTTCTCCTTTCTCATTTCCCCTCCCCACCATTTATTTGCTTTCCTTGGTATATTGGTTGTAAAGACTCACTGCTTCTCTCTCCTTAGTCTATATTAGATCTAATTGTCTCCACGGGTATTATCATATTTAGACCCTAGCAAATACTTCTTAGCTCTTGACTTTATTTTTTCATCCCCTGAATCACTGCCAGATTAATCTTCTTCAATTCCATTTTCATATTAGTAAATATCCACTAGCTAATATAAAATCCAAACTCCTTTGGATTTTTTGATCATTTGCAAAGATTGTTTTTTTATCACCTCGCCCTCTCATAACCCATTTCTGGGTAAGTATATTATGTAAGTATATTATGTAACACTTTACTGTTTACAGTGCACCTTCATATCTAATAATAGTCTGTGAAAGACTAATAAAAATCTTATATGAACCTCAGAGAGGTTAAACTACTTACCCAACATTACATTTGTATTGAAAGAGACTGTTTAAGCTTAAATCTTGGCCTATTGCATCCAAATCTTAGATCTAGGGGTTGGCAAACTATGGCTTGAGGGCCACATGTGACCTGCTCATTTTTGTAAATAAAGTTTTGTTGGAACATAGCTGTGACCGTTTACTTTTCCACAATGGCAGAGTTGAATAGTTGCAGTAGACACTGGATAACCCACAAAGCAAAAATGTATTTACTACTAGCCCTTTACAGAAAAAGATTGCTAACCCTTGGTATAATGTATCATAATCTGATCTTTAAAATAAAAAAAGTACCCCAAAGTCACCCTTTAAAAATTATAAAAGTAATACATGTTTATTGTAAAAACTTTGCAGAATATCAAAGAGTCCCAATACCCACCTCATTTATCCTTTCCTTTTGCCTCACTAAGCAGTTGGATCTTAGAGCCAGTAGGTAGGGCTGAGCCTGGGTGGCCGAGGAATCACAGTGGCCCAGACCAGCTGTCCTTACCCATTCCTCCTGGAGTGCTGGAGGGATTAGGAGGGCGTATTCACAGGAGGACTGCCCGGCGTGGGGAGTCAGAGCCTGAGCAGGGTAAGGAAGGCATTCATGTGGATGGCCAGCATGACATGTCATACAGAGGTCTCATGGGGTGAGGAGGGCTTCTCTGGAAAGTTAGATCCTGAGTGGGAGAGGAGATTGCTATATACAAGAGCATTAGTCAAATAAGTAAGTATGTTAAGAATAATGGGAGGTAGGCTTCTCACTGTCAGGAAAGGCATTTGCAAATATGAAAAGGGAGAAAACTAGAAAGAACCTGTGATGTTTGCTTGGAATTAAAGGCATTGGTCTAAACTCATAGATTTCAATAACCATTGATAGATATACAAATAAATACAAAAGTAAATATGAATATAAGTATGTATAATCCCCAGCTGTATACACTGTGAGGGCCTAAGAATAGTGACAAGCCAGTAACAATTAGTACATATAGCTCTAAAATCTTGGCTTTTAATACCATCCTGAACTAAAAGAAATCAGAAATCCTTGGAGAGATGACTCATTCCAGGACTGGGGCAAGGAAAGTAGAAGATGAGCCCAGAAAATTTTGTGACAAAGCAAAGAAGTACTCAACGAATGATGGGTATGTCAAAGACACACAGAAACCGACTTGAATAAAGAAGAAACAAACTGAGCATCAAAATAATGTTATTAATAGATTACAATAAAACAAAACAAGAAGCCATTTGTCCATAGTGATGTAAATTAATAAATTGAAGTTTGATGAGAAATGGACTATTAGCATAGTGCCAAAGTATCTCCCTACAGAAATACTTCTTAATTATTATGTAAACAAGGAGAGTAACTTTACATGAGGAAGCCTGGAAGACACAACTTTAATAAAGTGATCCAAGTGAGCATCATCTATAATGCTGACAAATCAAACTCATGGGTGACCTGTTAGGATACAATGAGAAGAATGCATCATTACTTCTTGTGATATTCCTGCCACGGATGCATAGCCAGAATCTAATCATGAGGGAATACAGACAGACATCAATTGAGGTGTGTGTCTATAAAATTACGCACTTGTAAATTTCAAAGTGTCAAGGTCGTGAAAGTCGAAGAAAACCCGAAGAACTATGGAAACTATTCCAGAATAAAGGAGACTAAAAGGGACATAAGAACTAAATATAATATGTAATCCAGAACTGGATTTATTATTTGTTACAATATGCATTGTGGGGGACATTTGGTGAAAATTAAATGGGATTGAGGATTAAATAGTAGTAACGTATCAATATCATTTTTATGATTTTGATAGCTTTCTTGTGGTTAGGCATATAAATGTCCTCATTTATAGGAAATACACACTAGAACATTCAGAGGAATTGGGGGGTAATATGTTGGCAACTGACTTTCAGATGGTTCAGGAAATAAAAGTTCTTTATACCACACTTACAACTTTTCTGTAAGTTTGAGGCTGTTTCAAAATTTTTAAAAAAGCCTTTTTTGTAAGTGAAAAGAAGAGAACAAAAATCACTTGTGATTTTCCTGTCCTTTTTGTTTTTTGCTAATTTTCTGTGACAATATCATTTTTGTTGATTTATACATTCTCTTTATATATAATGATAACTGTTTTTTTCTCTCATATATGCATATATATATAGCAGATATCTTCTTTTCCACTTATATTGATGTTTCTGTTTTCATTATTCTTAAGAAACAAAAACTTCCTCAACTGTGATTTGTCTTTAAACTTTTCCGTATTGCCAAATGTATTTATTTTATTTAGAGTTAAGTTTAGGAAAGCATTTACCACCTGAAGTTCAAATAAATATCCATCTATTTATGTATATTATTTCTAAAAATGTGATTTAGTCAGAAATTATTTAAGTGTACATGTGAAGAAAGGACATAACTTTTTCCCTCAAAATAGCAACCGTAAAGATCCATTGTGAGTCACAGAAGACAACACTACAAATGATAAACTCTGCTTAGTTAGGTCTCCTCCTGGCCTCTGACATCTCTCCCAGCCCAGGATAATCCTTGCTTATCGGCTTAGTTTCTTGGGGCAAAAGGAGGAGCAATTGTCTACCTCCAGAAACAGAATCTGACTGTATAATCCTGGGGGGCCCAAGCTTCTGTTGCAAAGAAGGTTTTTACTTAATGGCCCTTGTGGTTTTTCTATTGCTTTTAGTTTTTATCTTGAAGAAATAAAAATCTGTGCTTTTCTGCAGTGCAGAAAAACAAATATTGATAGAATTGCAATAGTTTATATTTTCAAAAATAATACATCCATTCAATAAAATACCTGTAGTATTAAAGGCAAATATACCTTGGTTATCTGAAGTATATTGAAAAATCAGTGATTTGTTTTCCAATGACTTACATCCAAATGAGATTTAGATGAATCCAAGTTTAGCCTGAGAGAACTTAAGATAAGAATAATTAAGATTAACCCTTTTGAGTGTAGCTGGCACCTTGTTTTCTTTCTCAAACTTAGTTTTTATTTTTATCAAAATATGTTCATACATCACAGAGTCAAACATTAACACTAATGATAACAACTGTGATAGCCTCTAGCGCTTTTTGCCAAACATTTCCTGTACTCTCTTCACTTTTGAGTGCATGTTAGGACTGTATGTTTTTGATTCCCTTATATTTAGGTGGACCTAATGAGTTGTGAATGGAAATGGGTGTGGGGTGTGTCACTTCCAGGCTGGAACATTTAATTACTAACATGAAACTCTCCAGAACTTTTTTTTTTCACTCTGGTACAGTGACTGGCAACATTCAAGATGGTAGCTGCTCCATCAGCCTGGGTCCATGGGCATATAATGAACAGACACTGCTGCTATTGATAGTGGACTTTTAATGTGAGTAAGAAACAAATATTGGTGCTTTAAGTCACCGAGATTTTGGGAGTTTTGTTGCCACAGAATAACCTAGTCTATCCTGATTAATATAATGACAGTAATGTACTAATTATTATTTTATACTATTTATCAGGAATATTTTATGTTTATCATTTTATTATTTTATGTTAGCTTATATTACTTGCTAGTTTATCATTATAATTATTATAATAGCAAATACATAGTTCCTTATTATGTGCCAGGCACCATTCTAGTGTTTTACATATTTTAACTCATTTAATGTTAATAATTATTCACTGAATTAAGTACCATTATTATTCCTACTTTATACATGGCAAAACTGAAGAACATGGAGGCTAAGTAACTGGTTCAAGTAAGTGGTGGAACTGAATTTTGAACACAGGCAGTTGTTCTCAGAGTCTAGCATCTTAACCACTGAGGCAATTATATAAGACTTCATTAGTTTTCCTTTGCTGCATATCAAATTACCAACACTTGGTGGCTTAAAATAACAATCATTTGTTATCTCACAGTTTCTGTGGATCAAGTGTATGGACCTAGCTTAGCTGGGTTCTCTGCCTTAGCATCTCAGCAGGCAGCAATAACAATGTTGGTCTGGAAGCTTGAATGAGGAAGAATTCACTTCTAGGCTCTTTCAGGTTGTTGGCAAAATTTATTTCCTTGCAACTGTATGACTGAGGAATCTGGCTTTTTGTTGCCTGTTGGCTGGTGGCCACCCACAGGTACAAGAGGACACCTGTAATTCCTTGTCACGTCACTCTTTCCACAGGCAGTTCAAGGCTAATAGGAGAGTGTCTTTAGTACATGCTAGCAAGATGAAGTCATGCATATATATAATATATTTATATGTATTAATATCTATATCTATATCTATATATTTCATACTGTAATCATAGAAGGGCCATCTTGTTACCTTTACCAGATTGCTTAACCTATTTTGGGAAGTGACATCCTATTACCTTTGCCATATTCTGTTGGTCAAAACCAAGTCAATACCCACACTCAAGGGGAAGGGATTATACAGGGTGTGAACCATTGTGGATGGCCACCTAGAGTCTGTCCATTATAGGACAGGAAAACGGCAAAAGGAGAATGGAAGTGGAAGGGTAAATGGAAAATATCCACCGTATTTTCCAAATAATAAATGCATAGGATCCTATAAAAAGAGAAAAGACATTCAAAGAATGAAAAGGGCTCTTGGATATTAAAAATATAGTTGAGACTTTTATTCTGCAATCATATTTTTAATTTCCAAAGGCTCTTTTTATTTTGTTTAATGTCCCTTCTTTTTAAAGAATTCTTGTGTATGCATTGTAGATGAAATATCTCCTTTTGTCTCAGAGAATTTTAGTAATTGTATTTTTCAATATTTTTCCTTTCTGCATAGATTTGCTTCTTTTAAGTGTCTTTTATCTTTTGTTTGTTTAGATCTCAATCTTTCATATTAGATGCTTGCCTCAAAGGCCTAGTAATTATTATTTGCTTATATTAATATATATAGATATGGAATTAAAAAGCTGAGTGGCAGCTCTGTGACTGTGGAAAGGTTTTGCCCACTGGATTCTTCTCTGAAAGGTGATCTCATTGGGCCTTTTCATGAACCTTCTATTGTTAGCATTTTGGGGTGCATTCACTTGCACTGGTCAGCTCCCTTAGAAAAGACTCTTACAGTCGTGTGTTTGGAGGGATATGCCTGGTTGTCAACATTTGGGGAACTGAGAAGTGAGAGAAGTCTAGAGACCTCAAGCTTAAGTGAATACGTATATATTTAGTCCCTCAATTATACCTGGTGTTCCCCAGTTCAGAGAATAAACTTCTAGTCCTTCCGCTGAGTGGAGTGGAGGAGGAAATCCTTCAATGACATCCCCCAGTTTTTAGCCCCACCTTTATCTCTACTTCCAGAGGAACCTAGTGCTGCCAGTTCCCGAGACTCTTTGCGTTCCCGGATGTAATCAGTGTTGCCTCTCAGCTTCTCCCACTGACAGCATAAAACGCTGTTTTCTCAAGTCTGCAAGGTCAATTGCCACTCATCCTCATGCTTTCCAGCTTCCAAAGTTGCTGCTGCCTCCTCTCTCATTCCGTTTTTGTTATTTATGTCCATTAAAAAAATTAATGGGTTTCAGAGAAGAATTGAATACAAATGTGTATGTTCAATCCACCATTTTTAACTTGAAGTGATGGCTTGCAATTTACATCATTGATTTCATGCAATATCACATTTCACGTTCTACCATATTTCTGCCAATTTTATTTTTTTCTTCTCTAGGACGTGACAAAATGTTACACTGGGGCATCACTCCCCTCCCCACCTTGCCCTCCATCTGAACCCAGCTTCTAATACATTCTAAAGAGCCACACTTCTTGGTTTTGCACTTTTCCCCCAAGGGACGTACTGTCCTCTCCTTGTCTAATAAAGCACTAGAGGATCTGTACCTGTGTATCAGGTATTCTATTACACTTACGACAACTAGCCCCTGAAAGGAAGGTTTAGATATACATGCAAGTATGGAGAAATGGCAAAAGCAAAAAATCTTCTTATTTAGGGTCAGAAGAAATGACTTTGAATCCTGAGTCTACTGCTTACCTGTTATGTGACTTGTCTGAGCCTAATGTTCTGATTCTTAAAAGAGATACTACCTATTTTACAACGTTGCTGTGAAAATTCAAAAGATAACTAACAGCTGCAAAGTTTATATACTAGCGCTGGTAGTTTCCTAGTTTAAGATAGCAGATTGAAACTCAGACAAATGTGTCCCTTAAGAAAAAAAAAAATTCTCAAACCAAAAATGAAAGTGGCCAATAAACTTCAGAATCTAGAAACCGTGAATAAGAACTGCGTAGTCTGAAAAGTCATGGATCCCAGGCGAACACCCTCCCCCTCCTACCCTGCCCAAAGACTAGTCTGACAAACAAACTGAAATGAGCCAAAGCATGAGAATGTTCCCCACACAGGAATACTGTAATCTTCCCCAACCTCCAGCTAATTGGGGTGAACCTTAGTGGGAGGCATTTAACAAGATCTCAGAAAGAAGCTAATGCCCAGCTGCGACAGGAGAGGCGAAGAGAGAAGAGGACAGTAGAGGGGAGGGGAGCAGTCGAGAGAAGAGAGGAGGGGAGGGGAAGGGAGAGAGATTAGGGGATTGCTATGGTCTGAATGTTTGTGTTTCCCCCAAATCCATGTTAAATGAGATAAGAGCCTTGGGAAGTGGTAAGTTCATGAAAGCAGAACCCTCATGAATGGGATTAGTGCCCTTATAAAAGAGGTCCCAGAGAGCTGCCTTGCACATTCTACTAGGTGAAGACGCAGGGTAATGTTGCCCTCTATGAACCAGACGTGGACCCTCACCAGACACCACATCTGCTGGCACCTGGATCTTGGACTTCCTAACCTCCAGAACTGTGAGAAATAAGTTTCTATTTCTTATAATCTACCTAGTTTATGCTATTTTGTTATAACAGCCCAAATGGACTTAAGACAGAGGTTATTAGTCGGGTACAGTGGCATGTTCCTATAGTCCCAGCTACTCAGGGAGGCTGAGGCAGGAGGATAGCTGGAGCCCAGGAGTCAAGATCAGCATGAGCAAGATAGCAAGACTCTGTCTCAATAAGTAAATAAATAAATAAAATTTAAAAAGAAAAGAAAAGACAGGGGTTATTATAGAAAATCTAGACAAGAGAGTATGGTAGCTTCGAGCAGGGTGGTGGATGGTAGCAGTGGCAGTTGTGAAAGATGATTAGATTCTGGATACGATTTGAAGGTAGAGCCTAAAAGATTGGATTTGGGTTTGAGAGAAATAATGGAGTCAAAGAAGATCACAAGTTCTTTGGCCTGGAGAATCGAAAGCATGGAATTGCCATTAATTGAGATAGGGAAGATTGTGAGACGGCAGGTGTAGGAGGGTGTGTGGGAGAAGTATGGAGCTAGTTTTGAACATGTTATGTCTGAAGCATCTGTTGGACATTCAAGTACAGGTGTCAAGTCACATAGGCAATTGGATACGTAAGTGTGAAGTTCTGAGAAATCCGAGGTAGAGATATAAATTTGGGAAGTGTCAGTGTGTGTGTGTGTGTGTGTGTGTGTGTGTGTGTGTGTGTGTGTGTGTGAGAAAGAGAGAGAGAGAGAGAGAGAGAGAGAGAGATGGGACTGTGTGAGTTTGTCATAAATTCGAAGAACGAGGGAAAAGAGAGACACTAAATACCTAAGGAAACACATAATTAAAACATCATTATGAAATTAGGAGATAAATTAGTAAGGAAAATGAAAACCAAATTAGTCAATGCTGAAAATTAAATTGCTAACATAATGAAATTGTTTAAGATTACAAAAAAATACAGATTAAAAAAGATTAAAACAATTAGGAGGTACTGACAGATATGCAAAACAAAGAAAGAAAATCCAACGTATGTATAATCAATTTCCTTAACAGTGGAGAGCTCAAGTAGAATGAAGTTAGCAATGTAGAAAGTATAAAAACGTTTGTTGAATAAACTAACATTTAATTTGGATGAATGAAGATTTTATATCTTATTTGTTAGTTTGCGTAGTATATACATAATTAGCACGTCTAATGGAGAGTTTTCATTTATTTAAAGGACTACTTTTATGTCAATATTCTGCAGGGCAAGATTTGTCACAGGTAATTAATACTGTAGAATCTGATTCTTGGTGTTCTTTTTTTTTTTTTTTCCTAATTGGTTGAAAGTTCTCCATAGCCCTAATTAAGAATTTAGTTACTGGCCGGGCACGGTGGCTCACGCCTGTAATCCTAGCACTCTGGGAGGCCGAGGCGGGGGGCATCGTTTGAGCTCAGGAGTTCAAAATCAGCCTGAGCAAGAGCGAGACTCCATCTCTACTAAAAACAGAAAGAAATTAATCGGAGAACTAAAAACATATAGAAAAAATTAGCCAGGCATGGTGGCACATGCCTGTAGTCCCAGCTATTCGGGAGGCTGAGGCAGAAGAATCGCTTGAGCCCAGGAGTGTGAGGTTGCTGTGAGCTAGGCTGACTCCACGGCACTCACTCTAGCCAGGGCAACAGAGTGAGACTCTGTCTCAAAAAAAAAAAAAAAGAATTTAGTTACTAATGTCCATGTCATAAATGCTTGAGACTAATAGTGACCTTGCATTTCTTTTTTCACCAGTGATGTACCGTGCTTACCCAGATTCAGTTTTGTTTGTCCCCAAACTGATCATAAGAGCTATACAGTTGTAATAGTCTTCTAACTTCATTGAATATTATATAAGCCTATGAAATATGGAAGTGAAAAGAACATTATTTTTTCTCGCAAAACCAAGTTGGGGAAATTTCTGATGAGGATGCGGAAAGTTGTAAGATACCATTGCTCTCAACATAATTATGAAAACAAGGGGGATAAGATTTAAAATCATTGTAGAGCTGAGAATACAAAGAAACCTAAATTAACAATATTCCAGAAAATGTCATGCCCTTCATAGAAGAGAAGAGACACATGACTGCTGTCATCCCTATTATAACAGCGGCAGGAGGAAGAATTCACCAGAGACAGGGATAAGGAGAGAAAACCCAAATTTTTAAAGAACTTTTAATGGTTGAAATTGAGCAGATAGGACAGACTAGAATTCCAAGGAGCATCAGCCATAGACAGGTCTGCGTCCACCCACCAATTCTTTTCTGAGGTTCTCACTGAGAGCTCAGGGGCACTATACCAAGACCTAAGGGTCGAGCAGGAGAGCTAGAAAGTGTAAGGTGGCCACCTGAAGGCAGGGAACAGGGCAGGGGCACTGAAGAAACCCATTTAAGGAACTCTGGGATTTCAGCGACCAAAGTTGGGGTGGGGCAGGAGAGCTGAGAAAAAGCTCTCCAGGGTATTCTGGGCCTTCATAGAGTGTAAATGTACCCTTTGGAGTTGGCAGAAGAGCAACAGGCAGAGAAAGTTCTCAGGTGCATAAATCCTGAAGCAGCACTGGAGAGCAGGGGACCCCAAAGTCTGGCAGCCCTGCTGTAATGACAGATATCCCACAGTTCAGGTAGCTGGAGGCAAGGCTGTGAAGCGCAAAGAGATCTCAGGAATCTCACCAGTGCTCAGAGTCTAACTCCTACTGATGGGAAAATTTTGGTTCCATTCTCAAAACATTTAAAGCCAGCAGTGAACCGAATCAAACTAATGCTGAAAAAGGACTTGATCCACCTCAATCACAAGTCAGATTCACTTAGCGCCCCCCCCCCCATTCAAGTAGCCTGCCAGGAAAAGGAATTTGTGTTCTTCTCTGGAAGTAAATATTATTTACTTTATTCTTTATTATTCTTTTATTCAAAATGTCTGAAATACGATAAAATATTACAAGGTGCAAACAGAAGCAGGAAAATGTGCTCAAGAGAGGAAGCAGTCAGTGGAAGCAGATTCAGAAATGACCTACTTGTTGACCTTAACCATACAAGGATTTTTAAAAAACAATGATACGAATGCTAAAGGAGGTAATGGAAAAGGTGGAAAACATTCATGAAGAGATGATAATTTTAAGCAAAGACATGGAAACTATAAAATGGAATCAAACTGGTATAGAGGAGCAAGTCTGAGTACTGTATGGTGCCTGGCTCTTTGATCTACACCCAGACAATCTCCATGGAGAGAGGGCAATAAGTTGGAGGAGAAGAAGGAGATGGAGATGGGGGAGAGGAAATGGAAAGGTAGGGGGAGGAGAAGAAGGAGGAAGAGAAGGAAGAAGAGAAAGAAGAGAGAAGAGGAGGAGGAAGAAGGGGGAGAGGAAGAAAGCACTATCTCATTAAAAGCTCTGTAACACATTGGGGCAAGGACAACTCTGAAGATGCATCAAATAGAGTGCAATGCACATGGCTGAAGATGTGTCCCCCTTTACCACGCTTCCTTGGAGAGACTCAGTGCATGAGAGATAGCCAGCACCTGGTAGGTAGGGCGAGGAGGGAACATCGGTTTCTGAAAGGAGGCAGTAGCAGTTTCTGAGAGCAACAGTGAGGTTTGGTATACTCTATAGTACCTGACAAGCAGAAGTGAAAGTAAGTGTGCTAGCACACCAATGCGAATAGCAGTACAGCTAATATCTCAAGATAGCTCACTCAGTTTAGACATGATATCTTCTGGGGAGACTCCCAGGAACAGTACTGAGGACTTTTCAGGGCCCTGAGGTCTTCCATAGAATATGGGGGCCAAAACAAAGACACTTGACACCTGGGTTATTACTGTTAATATTATTAACAGTTAATACAGTAGGCTGATGAGGCTGGCTTAAATTCAGATTTTGGTAAATGAGATCTATTTCCCTTGTTGCAGAACTTTCATGAGAGAAGAGTGGCTTATTTCCTTCCTGTGTGTAAAGTTGCTCAGTTGATATAACACAGCACTTAAGGAATCAAAAGAATATTTACCTTATATTAGAAAGTCTTATTGATCTAAACTAAGATAGCGTTCTATTATACTAATGGTTCCATTTGTTCCTGAGAGAAATCAATGGACTTTTTCTCCTTCTAGTTGGTATTCTTTTCCTCCCAGAGCTCAGTTTATTGTGTGAGGCTATGCCTTTTCTATCTTCATTTATAAGAACTACTAGGAACTGCTCTATTTACCTGACATTTATTTAGATAATTTCTTGTTCTCAGCTCACTTGGCTTTATTTCTGATGAAACTTGACTGTACTTAATAGGTTTTTCTATTTCAATTAATTACTTATTAGTACTGCATTTTAACCTCACAAGGTTGATTACAATCACAGCTTTAAGGTCACCATACTTCAGCTTAATTTCAGTGTATTGATTTGAACAAATGATGCAACTCTGCCAAAAAAAAAAAAAAAGGATTAACTGTGTCCTCAAGACTGAGTTATATTCTTAGCAGAACCTTGACTGAAAATTACTTTTAGAAAAAGTAATCCAGGTGACTCATAGTACCAGGTCAACTGTAAAAATAATATAGGCCAGGCATGGTAGCTCATGCCTGTAATCTCAGCACGTTGAGAAGCTGAGGCTGGAAGATCACTTGAAGCTAGGAGTTTGAGATCAGCCTGGGCAAAACAGCAAGACCCCATCTCTACAAAAAATAAAAAAAAAAAAAATAGCTGGCATGGTGGTGTGCACCTGTAGTCCTAGCTACTTGGGAATCTGAGGCAGGAAGATCCCTTGAGCCTAAGAGTACAAGGCTTTGGTAAGCCAGTGAGCTACAGTCATGTTACTGTATTTCAGCCTGAGCAACAGAGTGAGACTCTGTCTTAAAAAAAAAAAAAAAATATATATATATATATATATATAGAGAGAGAGAGAGAGAGAGAGAGAGAGAAAGAGATAATGACTTCTTCCTACTTTTATACAACAGAATTTGATGAAGTTTGATGGAGATGTTCAGGTCATACAACATTTGCCATTTTTAACATTATTTGCAACAGGATTTGTATCTATAAGATAAAATATAACAATGGTAATTACTGAATTCTTAGTTATATCCAGTTTTTGTAAAAAAAAAACAAAACAACAAAAACACACAAGCTTACTAAGTCAAATAAGAGTATTCCTTAATATTTTGTGCAATTATATGTTTATATGTGCTTTGGGGGTATTGGTGGCTAAATTCATAATGGTACAAAGGTGGAAAGAAATGAGAGGCATCTAGGGCAACCAGACTGCATTATGGCTATATCTTGTTTGTAACATACAACAAATGGCAGATGGAAATCTGAACTTACAAAGTAAACCCATTAAGAGCTAATAATTTAATTTTCAAAAGAATTCACTGCTGAGTGCTTTTAAATTGTAGGCTCTAAAAAGTAGTGAACTGCTTGCCACTTTTATTGCTAAAAGTAAAATACATGTACCTCTGGTACATTAAAGCTGAGCCATGGATCTTACAAACAAGTTCTGGGTCTTCTTTATAGGTAGGCTCCCCCACCCCCAACCTCCACCAAGAAACTTCAGAACAAATGTACTTATTACTAACATTTTGTCCATATTTCTACCAAATTTGTCTGATTAGCTTGACATTCAGCAACAGCTATAAAGTTGCTGCTGCTACTAATGACTTTTGTGAGTGTACCTGAGAAAAAGGCATTTTATGAATAATGTACTGCAGTGGGCCTGGGAGGGCAAAGCTCAGGGTCTTCTGCCTGAGAGTAAGATTTTTTGCATCCTGATTTTTCTTCAGTCAATTACTGTTACTCAGAGGCAGAAACACTAAAAGCAGCATTTTGTAGTTTCATGTTCGTTTCCGTATGCACTGTTTAAAACCATCAGTGACCTGGACAAAGCTAATTTTTGAGATTCTGCTACCCTAACTAAGAAAAAATTCAAATGATGAACATAAAGTTAGAAATGAAGAGTTAAAAAACAAAACAAAACAACAACAAAAACTTAATCTAGTGAAAACTTTTAGATTATTTTAAAGGAAATGCAATAGCAAAATGATTTCTTCTTTTTCTCACACTGACCCAAGTATAATTGTTGATTTTGCCTTTTACCTTTTATTTCTCTCTGTTTCTCTCTCTGACTTTTTCTTCAAACAATTATACGCGGAAATGATGGAATATTGTGCCCCATTAAGAATTCAAAAGAGATTTGTTCAAAATTAAAAACTTTTATGCTTTGGAGATACCATCAAGAAAGTGAAAAGTCAACTCACAGACTGGGACAAAATGTTTGCAAATCATATATCCAATACGGGACTTATATCCAGAATATACAAAGAAACCTTACAACTCATTAATAAGAAAAAAACCCAACTAAAAAATGGGAAAACTATTTGAATAGACAATCAATTATTCAAAGAAATACAGAAATGGCCAATAAGAACATGAAACGATTGTCATCATACTGGAAAATACAAATCAAAACCACTAGATCAATTGTTTACTTGTTAAATGGCTATAATATAAAAGATGAACAATAACAAGTATTGGTAAGAATGTGGAGAAATTGGAATTCTTATTTATTGCTGGTAGGGGTGTATAATGATGTAGACATTTTTGTAAAATAGGTTAGAAATTTTTTAAAAAGAAAAACATAGGTTCAATACTACTACTCGTAGGTATCTACCCCTCACAATGAAAACATAAGTCTGCTCACAGACTTGTACAGGACTGTTTCTAACAGTATCAATAACAATATCCAAAAAACAGAAAATAATGTCATGTCCAAATGTTCATCATCGGATGAATGGATAAAATGTGACGCATGTACAATGGAATCCTATTCATCAATAAAAAGGAAAAAAAAAGACGGTACATGCTGTAGTATGGATGAACTTCCGTACCTCAAAAACATCTCAGTGAAAGAACCTGACGTAAAAGAACGCATAATGTATTATTCCATTTATATGACATGTCCAAAAAGGGCAAACATATAGAGACAGAAAGGGGCTGGGAAAGAAAAGTGATTGTAAATAGACACAAGGTTTCTTTTTGGGATGATGGAAATATTCAAAATTATATTGTGATGATAGTTGTACAACTCCATAAATGTACTAAAGTTCATTAAATCTTGCATTAAATGAGTTAATTTTATGATTGGTAAATTACATCTCAATAAAGCTGGTTGGGAAGAAAAGATTTATTATGAATTCTGACCCAGATCCTGAGGGAACTACTACCTACCAGATGGTATTATTTTTGGTGGGTTTCCCTTTAATTATCCAGGTTTATTATGACCCAGACTTGACAGTGTATTTAGAAAAGTTTGTTTAGTGGAAGTTATTTGGGTATTTTGATTTGGGGGAGCAGGAACAGATGAGGGGTGACAGAGCACAGGCTCTTCCATGTGCATTATTATTGGATGGCGACTGACAGGATCCAAGAAAGTGCCCAAGATCATCAGCTAATTCCAACTCCGAAACTCCGGTTTCTTCGGGGATTCTTTAACAAGTTTCAAGGAGTAAGATATGCTGAATTTACTCCTCACAAAAATATTCCTTCCTGTTGAAAAGAACAGGTCCTCTTAAAATACAGGAGGTACTAAGTAATTTTTAAACCTGATAAAATAAGATTCCAATTTCAAGAACTTTTAATACCTTCTTCTTACAGACTTTAAATTTGGTGACAAACTCATGAAATGCCCTCCAAAACAAAGCAAACAAAAAAGCCCGTATTTCTGGATTATTTCCCAGAGAACAAAGACTATGCTAGTGTTAAAGCTGAATGTACCTCTGTCAGATGCCTCTGTCCCAGCTTTGTACCCTTATGCCTATTTTGGTTTTTTTCTGAAAAGATAAATGAAAATTATGCTCTAACAAGCTTAAAGTCTCTTTCCTAACTTATTTATTGAGTATAGAAGTCCAAGTTCCAACACGATTGTTATTTCAAGTAAAAAACTTCTCTCTGAACTTCCAAAATAGGCACATTACACCACATATGCTTTGGTTACCTGCTCCCATCCCCCACCCTCCCACCCTTTTTTTAAAGATACCTTCTGCATGATGGAGGCTAAAAGGTGGCAGCTGTGCCAAAGTAGTGGACCCTAAATCGCTGAGCAAAAATGAGAGAGGGGAGGCTCTGATTGCTCACAGTACAGGAGTGAATATGCGCTCTCAACCACAAATCAAGCAAGCTGAAAAAAAAAAAGACCCAATCAAGGCAGTAATGGCCTCCACTTCACAATCAGACAAGTGCTTCTTACTTGAAAAATCCTACCATTTATAGCTGATTGCTAACCCTGGCCTCATTTCTAATCTAAAGGGCGAGTAATAATTTGGAAAAGGAATTATAACAACTTCCCAACAATTTAGCAAATTGTTATTATTTCAGGGGGAGGGGAGGGTGGAAAGGACTTGCTTTTGTAACATATTTCTCTTGTGGGCTACCATTTTCATGACATCAAATCCCATTGCTGGTATGCTAAAATAGCAACTAACATATATTGGAAATATTTTTTTAAAAAAAGAATAAAAAATACAATAAAGAGAGAAAGGCGATACTGTGTGCCTTATCACATTTCAATATGGTCAAAGTTAGGGGTCTCCAAAGAATAAAGGAGGAAGAAAAACTGTGAATTCTTTTGCACACATTTACCTATAATATTCCCAAATAACTGTGGGTGATTATCCTTGGCCTTGAGTATCACCATTTGGAAAGAATTTTGACCTTTCAGAGAATTTGACTTCATAAAAGACACAATACCTTTAAGTGCTCCACTGGGTTTTCCTTTCAGTGTTGATGAATTTGTTCAGATAAGGTTTCTCTTACTAGAAATATTGCAATATGTAGGCATCTTCTACATTCTTATTTTTTATCTTCGACATTAGAATTGTGTGTGTGTGTGTGTGTGTGTGTGTATATATATATATATATATATATATATATGGAGAGAGAGAGAGAACACTAATCATTTCATTAACATTTTAATCCATAAAATGAGTCACCTTTAACATAGGTACTGTGTTGGAGATTAATGTAATTGTTTTCCACTGAGAAAGACACACACATGTGTATATCATATTCTCTTTACAAAGCAACTAAGCATGCATATCAAATGTAATATTGTTTGAAAAAGAAAATTGGCTGATTAGGGGACAGAGAGATATATTGAATCACAGACCCAAAAAAGATATTAGAGGCCACCCTATTCAGGCTTAATTATTAATATTATACAAATGAGGAAACAGAAGCCAGGAGAGAGTGTTAATTTCCTAAAAGTCACACAACTAACAAATGACGGAGATTAAATTAAAACTTGGATGTCCTTACTCCCAATCCTATACCTTTTGCATTGTGTCCTGCTCTTTCAACATAATTTTTCCAAGTGGCTTTAAATTATGCATTTTTAGGAATGTGGCACATTAGCCTCATGTAGTATAGCTATAAATGATTTTTGATAATAGGATCTGCCTGACATCAGCATGCAACTTTAAACCTAAAGTGTGAGCAATAATATTGTTTCTCCATGTTTCACCGCTTTCTATTATCTTTATGATAAAACTTTTCCATAGTTTAGAAGCCATTTGCCCTTAGGTTTGAGAATGTTAAAATGTCATCTATTGAAAATATACCTCATTCGCTTTTATTTCCAAAATTAAAGCCAGTTACTTAAAACAGAATAGACAACTAGTACCAGAACCAAAACACAAATTGTCCTTTCATTTCTCTTTTTCAGGTAGGCAATTAACAACAGAATTCTGTGGGCGGAAGATAGGCCTCTGCAACCAAAGCTGTACCCGGGGCAGTTGTCATATCTGGAAAATCAGGCCACGGTGCTAAGTTAGAAAAAGGGGAAGTCCCTATTATTTGCATCAATGTAAGTTTAATGAACATTTTATCATTTATTCATTTTTAGTAGACAACATAGCTTTCTTGTGGTATTTTCCATATGTTAGGAAATACTAGATTTAGGAAATGTATCTAGTTTTTGAATCAAAGGAAATATTTTGATTTTAGATTGAAAACATTAAACATAATACGCTATGCTTTCTGAAGCACAACAGATTTTAAGCAGATCTAAAAAAATTGGATTAAAAAAACAAATACAACTATCTTTATTTATGTGTGTAACTAGAGTAAGAAGGCTAAATTTTTCAGATACCCAGAAATGATTTATAGCTTGCAATTACCCACCCCATTAAATATAAACAGGATCATAATTCATATTGCATAATCTAGAGTGCATTCAAAAATACATAATGCTATTCTGAAAAAAATATTTCCCCTTATATCATTTCTCATGTTCAGCACCACAGCCTTAAAGTGAATTTTTAAAAAATAAGTAATTTATATTATTATGTCTCAGAGAAGAAGAAGAAAGTAATTTTAGGAAGGAGCTTGAAATTTTAAAAACTTTTTAGAGTAGAAAATTGGAGATATTGTAATGGAAAGTATTCATTTTGTTATGGGAAGAACAAAGCTTTGTTCTAATGGATGCATACTTCACAGCAGTTTGAAAATTAGAGAAATATAAGATTTTCACTGTGGCTCAAGCAGATCAGAGTATAAAAGCTTGAAGAAAGGGCCAAGCAAACCTAAAAGCTGACAAAATATTAAGTAGCAACCACAGGAAAACCGTGAGGTGAAGCATCATGCCCTCAGCAGTGAAGCCTGAACATTTTAATAGAATATACAAAAATGAACTGGAGGTAAGAAACACAAAGCACACTTCTGTTTTACATTTTGAAAATTAGACAACATAAAGGAATATACTCACAGCTCAACTAGGAAAAAAAGTTAGAAATCCGAGTCCAGGAAAATGTTTTTCCAGGATAGCACTTTTCTAGGAAATGTCATATTCCTAAACTTCTCTTTTATTAAAACTAAACATCATACACTGTTGCCACAAACTAAAATGACCCCTAGCGTTAGGAAAATAGATTCCTTATGGTGAATCACAGGCACCAAATATCATTGATAAATACAGGAATGTTAGCACGCTCATTTTATCACTTCCTGTAACACAATAGGCTGCATTAGTCAACACAAAAAGACACAATCAAAGTGTATGATAAAGGAAATCACTTTTCTTTTGTTCACTAAATAAAAGAATATATAATCCTCAGATCCACTCAAGTGATTTTAGATTTTTGTCATCCAAAAAGGGCTTTTCTTTCATTACACAATACATGTTTATAGCTATGAGTTATAGCAGATGTGGCTACAAGGAGAAAAAAGGCAGGATATTTTAATAAAAATTCTGGTAGCATCGTCAAGGACAATGTGTGGAAGAATTTCTAGGCAAGTTTCTTGAGTGGTAAAGTTACCTCTAAATGGGAAATCGTAGCTTTTATGGACTAAATGGAAAAGTACTCAAGCTGTTTTAGCTGTGCAAATCATTAGATATATTACAAGGAAACTCTAAAATTTAAAAGTTTTTAAAATAACTTGTATCATTAAACGTACACAAATGAATTCTGTGGTAGCCACTTAATTTTTATGTCTTGAAGAACAAATTTTGGGGGAGAATATAATATTAAGGAATATAGTTCCCACAGGATATCAAAGAAGTGCAACACATACATTGTAAAGATATCCCTACTAAAAAAAACACTACTGAAAGAGCGTTGCTTTATGAGTCAATAATTAATAACTAAACGATTCTATGATTTTTTTTATATTTGTGGAAAATAAATAAAACTATTAAATACCAGTCACAGTGGTTTAGAGAAGCAACGGGGGATTAAAACAAAAATTAACTAAAAACCTCCATTGATTATAATTGATGCATAATGAAACATTAACGTATAAAGTACAGGCATATGTTTTAAGCTTTTTAGAAATTATCAATCGTAAAGATAGATATTTATGTTAAAAATAAGAAGTTTTATTTGTACTGCATTATGTATAAATGAAAAACAGAAAAAAATGAAATTAAGAACTAATAAAATATAGATTTATGATATAGGTTAAAAATGAAAATTACTAACATCCAAGCATAATGTAATTAATTTCAGAAAAAATACTACATACATATGCATATTTAAAATATACATAACTACTTTCAATATATGCTCTGAATTCTGCTCTGAGCTTAATTTGAAAGCTTCTCTGGAAGAAAAAACATACCAAGCTTCCTGTGTGCTTATTGCTACCAGAGTAATTACTTAAGAAGAATATGCCATGATGATAAACTTCATTACTCAATAACATTAGTAAACATTAAAATATTTAAAGAATACTGTGCTGCATTATGGTTTATTCTATTTAAATCTCACAATTACAGCAGTCTTTTCTACTTGTATTTCTCTATGGAATGAATTGCTAGAATTTGATAATCTGCTGCTAATGCAAGCTGATATTACAGTCATATGACCTAATTAAACATCAGGATTCATATTTTAAATATATAATTACCAGAGTGTCAGTTTTAAAAATGTAATTACTAGTTTCTACTTTAATAGCAAAAATTGGTGTTCGTGTCAACAGACTATAGAAAGTCTTCTGGAAAATGTTTTTATTCTCTGATTGTAAAGAAACAATGAAAAATCTCAGTGTTGAAACCCATATTAATATTATTTTCATGGAATAAATTCCCTTGTCTTTTATCACTGTGGAAATTTCCACAATCCACAATTATACTATGTGTAATTTCTTATTGTCACTTGGAATCCATTCATCTTTTCTTATAGAGGCATATTTTCATTTTTGGCATTTGAGAAATTCACATACAATACTAGCGTGATATGTAAGTGAAGCAACAAATTTCCATTATTTTAAAACAAAATAGACTCAAAGATGTGGGGCTTTGGGGAAGAATTTTTCATTTCTGAATTGCACAAAATCATTCATAATTACCTCTTAGTGATTTCAATATCACAAATCCCTTCTGATTAGCCCTCTTAAAAAAAAGAGACAAATCCCGCTTCAGAATTGTTTGGCCCTGTTGGAAGCCCTGTCTCAGAGAACGACAGATTATGCAATTAAATTGAATCGTGTATTTCCCATAGAAAGAAGGCATGATACTGGAACTGATGCAAGCTATATGCTCATTTCTATATTTAGACTGCTCAGCGTCAACAGGGCAGCAGGCCACTGACCCACCAACCAAGATAAAGGATCATATGTAGCTTTTCAATTTAAAAAATATGGAAAGGCAGAAAAAAGTAGTGATTATAGAAATGGCTGTTGAAATGTAACCCTTTCAGAGAACAATTCTTCATCCACTGAGTGAAAGAATGTCCCCACAAATAGTATTTTCCTATTTAGGGACTGATTTACTTGCAGTGCGGTATAGAAAAGTCTGGGGAAACAGTTTAAGTTTAGGATCCAAAAAGGAGATCCAGGCAAGAAAGCAAAATCATTAAGTTCATGGAGGAACACATTCCAAATACTGCCTTAAGTTTGTAAGTGAAAACACAAATGTGATATTTAAGAAAAATGCTTCTTTGTCTTTTAAATGAAAAGTGTAAACTAGAGATGACAAGGATAAACCAGATGTTACTGTGACTGTATCTCACACACAATAGCAGTAGGAAGGAAACAAATTGCTAAAGATTTCCCAAAACTTGATTATCGTTATTTTTGTTTTAAGGCCAATATTTCTTACCGGCCTTTACATCTAGATTTTCTTAATTTATTTCTACCTTTCTGCAACCAAACTATAATTGTAGTCCTAAGTACTCAGCTATGCTCTCTAAATTGAGAGCACTGCACTCTAAATTGAAAGTGTACTATTCACATTTCACCTACATAATCACAAAGAGAATCATTGTCACAAAGTCCCTCAAAATCAAGGAGTTGAAAATCGTCTATCAATGGTTGTACAAAATCTAAAATAAGTTGTCATTAGGAATCAATGACCATCAATCTTAGAATGATTGTTTTAAAGTAACAGCAACGAATTATTTATGGACTTTGTGATTAAATGTAGATAGTTAAATTTTGTAGCTATTTGCTGTCTAAGGATTGAACATTATAGTTAACATAAAGAATAAAAACGACTACATGAGGAATAGGAACATTAAGAGTACAAAAGAGAACAATTTGACATGGAAATCTATAATCCCAATAAATTTAATTATAATTACCCAATCTTTTTCTAGGACACCTGTAAATTTAATACATATATACTGAGAGAGCAATTTCCTTATAGGCTTATACACAAATAAATATATAGATTTATCTTTTCAATTTGTGTAAAATGATATTCATTATGAATTCCTTACATATATATTTGATATGTGAAGTATGTTTAAAGATATGAAGATGATCCTACAATTCTAACTAAATGCATATTTTAGACTCAGACTAAAAATTTGAAGTAAATTTGTTCCCAATATTTCTTTCATTTTACTCTTCAGATATAATTTTAATGGTATGCTTTAATAACAAAAGTGAAAACTTCTGGAAAAATAGCTTTTGCCATTAAGATACTGTATGGCTAAAATATCATTTGACAGTAGATAATCTAATTTATTAGAAGGGTAAGTGGAAGTTGTGTTTTCTTAATATGATTTATTCTTAAAAATTAAACCATCAAAATTATTCTAGAATTGGTCTTATAAAGAAAATAAACCAACGCCCCCACTCAGTCTTAAAGGATGCTCAAACTGCTCTGCTGTGTCCACCGTGTGTAGTCCTCTGCCACCTGGTGGCTAATTGTGAAAAATCAGACAATGTGTTTGGGCATTACGTTTTCTCTTTCCTTTTTTACTCTCCCTTTTATAGAACTGATGACTTAAACTTCAATTTGATAATATGCCTGTTGCTGTGGAAAACAGTGGGTAGTTTATGTGACTTACTCGTTTGCTTTTGCCTCATTTCAAAGCATTGGTAAAAATTAGCCACAAAGATCAACAGGAGGTTTGAATAAGTTACTGGCAATTGTTAAATAGAATGAAATTAGCCAAAAATTTCTTAATCTCTGCATAGTGCTTTTCTCCACGGAGTTAAGAACAGTTTATTTAAGTCTTAACATGTTACAAAACTATTTTCCGTAGGAACAGGTATTAAGTCATGAAAATTTGAGGAATAAAAGAATTCATTAAATGAATATAATGAGACAGCATTTCAGTGTATTAATATAAACATTCCTGCTGCTACATTACAGAGAAACGAACTTAGTTGACAGTTTTAGATGTCGTTTCTGTCAACATATCCCATGGATGATATAAACTATAAGACCCAACCTTTGAATAATGATCATTTACTGATTATTATACACTGATGAACTATTCCATTATTATAAAAGGAGAAGGAGAAGAAGAAAAGAGAAAAAGAAGAAGAAGTAGAGAAAAGAAAAGAAAGAAAGATTGCTCTCATGAGCACACCTAGTGTTCAGAACTTAGTTTCCAAATGCTTTTTCCCACCGAAAGGAACTGGGGCTCCTTTTGGCTGATTCTGTGCCTGGGGACAGTGAATGTGTAAGATGAGCCTACAACATCTTAGCAAGGTAATAAGGAAATGCTCAAAAACTGATGGAGACATGTCAAACACAGGGCCAACTTGAAGGGATTCCCACTGGCCAAATCTGGAACAATACAAGTATCGAAATAAATAATGATAGCAATAGATTATAACCCACTGAATAAAAGGATCCATGAGTTCATATGACTGTGTGTGTGTACGTGTATGGGGTGAAGGCAAAGCTTTCCTTTGAAGCTGGATGCCAACTAATAAATATAGAAGGAATAATGGAGATAGTGAATCACCATTTTGCAATCATAGTAATAATTTATTCAGAGAAGACTGATCAATATATGCTAAAACTAGTGGGTAAAAGTTTGATGAGGAATAGTTTATTTATACATGCTCAATGTGTAACATTCCACAGATTTCTTATTAATTACAAAAGGAAATCTTACTGTTAGGGTGGAGAAACCTAGCAGACACCACAGTAACTAAGTGATCAAAGTTAATATTGCCAATAATTGTACAAACTGAAGTTATGTGCCTCCTGAAGTGGTACATTGACAAGAACACATCATTTATGTAGCATTCTTGCCCGAAATGTGTAACCTGAATCTAATTATAAATGAATATAAGAAAAATATAAATTGATGGCTATTAAAAAAAATCTTCCTATATTCTTTAAAACTGTCAATGTTATTAAAGACAAATGGTTTTAACCAATTATTAATGATTAAAAAATACTAAAGAAACATGAAACTAAAGGCAATTCAGTTTAGCCCGTAAATAATATCATTGGGACAATTGATGATATTTGAATAAGGTTTTTAGTTTATATAATTATGTTGTATGACTTAAATTTCCCAATTTTTATAATTGTGCTGAGATTATATGAGACTGTCCTTGTTCTAATCAAATATACATTGAAATACTTAAGAGTAAAAAGACATATCTTCAACTTACTCTCAAAAGTTTATATATTTATATGAGATTATATATTTATACTGTATATGATAAATAGATATATATCTACACATGAGAGAGAGATGTGTGGTCACTCTGGGTATTTAGGAGATTTTTTAATACTATTCTAACTTTTCTGTAGATTTGAAATTATTTCAAAATAAAAAAGGCTTTAAAAAGGCTTGATGTAAAAGAAAAAAAAAGATAGGGACCTATCACCTTTAGTCACAAGGTATATCTTGGAATGCTAGGGTCTGGAAATTTGGATTTTTTTTCAGATATAAAGCACAATATTATGCACATAGTGACCTCATTTTGACCTGAATTTTTTAACTTCAGTGCTTTAATTTTATCAATCATATTACTAAGATTCTCCCAAGAAATGTATAATAATAGAATTTAGTTAGAAATTTTGTCATTTGTCTATAAAACAATAAATAATACTCCTGAACTATCACACATACAATTGATTTATAAATCAAAATTGTTTCAAAAGTACTGGTTGAAAACCAACAATGTACAAGACAGTGGAGATAAAAAATGATGGAAATACAGCTTTCTCCCTCAATTAGTCAGAGTTTACTAGGGTGGTGGTGATGTATGTATGTGTATGTATGCAATTAATAATTATCAAGTTATTCCATGGTTTGTGTGGATATAGAGGTATAAAAAAATGCTATGGATATATAGTGATAGAAAAGTGCTATGAGAAAACAGGAATGGAAGAGTTAATTCTGAAATGGATGATTAGGAAAGCTTTCTCAAAAGAGGCAACATTTGAGCTGGTGATGAATTTAAAGAGCACCAAAGATTGTAGGTAAGTACCAGTACAAACAAAGTCCATAATGATGTTACTGGAGGAAAAGCTCCATAAAGGTAGAGACTTTGTCCTGTTCTACGTAGTTGACACATAGAAGGGCTCAATAAATATTTGTTAAGTAAATGAGTACATAATAAAAATTTTGTACAATTGTTTTATGCATGTATAAATGTCAAGTAAACAATTTGATCATTGAGAAAGAGTTCACTCTCCTCTTGCATGGTTTGTATTTGGTGGTGGTAGGGACTTTCTTTTTAATTATCCTTGGATTAGGTAAAAAAATAGGTCATTTCTATGACACAGAAGTGTGAAAAATTTGTGTTAACAAAATTTACAGAAATATCTGGAAAAGGGTACATAGAATTCTTGGAACCTTTAAATAATCTGCCTCTGATTTGAAAATGAACCAAACAAAATTTATAGAAATAATAAAATATAGTCTTTGAAATATAAAACTCAATGGGCCACCTAGACAATAGATTAGACACAGCTTAAGAGGGAGTTAACTGAAAGATAATCTGAGTAAATGACATGGAATGAAGGAGATAAAGATAAAGAAAGAGAAAGAAATAAAGGACATCAAAATTGGAAAGGAAGATGTCAAATTGTCCTTGTTTGCATATGATAATGATCTTATATCTAGAGAAACCTAAAGATTCCACAAAAATTATTAGAACTGATAAGCAAGTTCAGGAGAGCTGCAGGATACAAAATCAACATATTAATACAAAAATCAGTAGCATTTCTATATGCCAACAGTAAACAATCTGAAAAAGAAACCAAAAAAGTTATGCCATTTACAGTAGCTACAAATAAAATACCTATTAACCAAAGAAGTGAAATATCTCTATAATGAAAATTATAAGAGAATGATGAAAGAAATTGAAGAGGACACAAAAAAATGGAAAGATATTCCACACTCGTGGATTAGAAGAATCAATATTGTTAAAATGTCCATACTACCCAGAGTACTCTACAGATTCAATGCAATCTTAATCAAAATATCCAGGACCTTCTTCATAAAAATAGAAAAAATAATCCTAAACTTTATATGGAACCACAAATGACCCAGAATAGCCAAAGCTATCCTGAGCAAAAAGAACAAAACAGGAGGAATCATATTACCTGACTTCAAAATGGTACTGGCATAAAATAGACACACAGACCAATAGAACAGAATAGAGAACCTAGAAATAAATCCACACATCTCTAGTGAACTTATCTTTGACAAAGGTGTCAAGAATATGAAGTAGACAAAGGACAGTCTCTTCAATAAATGGTGCTGAGAAAACTGGACATTCAGATGCAAAAGAATGAAACTAGACCCTTATCTCTTGTCATATGTAAAAATCAAATCAAAATGAATTGAAGACTTAAATTTAAGACCTGAAACTATTAATATGAAACTAGTAGAAGAAAACATTGGGGAAATGCTTCAGGACATTGGTCTGGGCAAGTACTTCTTGAGTAATATCCCAAAGCACATGTAACCAAAGCCCAACTGGACAAATGGGTTCACATTAAGATAAAAAGCTTCTGCACAGCAAACCAAACAACGAAATGAAGAGACAACCCACAGAATGGCAGAATATATGAGCAAACTACCTTCTTGACAAGAGACTAATAAGTAGAATATATGAAGAGCTCCAACAACTCAATAGGAAAAAAATCAAATAATCTGATTAAAAAATGAGCAAAGGCTCAGAATAGACATTTCTCAAAAGAAGACATATGAATGTCCAGCAGGTATATGAAAAAATGTTGAACGTCATTAATCATCAGAGAAATGCAACTCAAAACTACAATATCATCTCACCCTAGTTAAAATGGCCTTTATCAGAAAGTCAGGGAATAATGAATGCTGGTGAGTATGCAGAGAAAAGGAACTCTCGTACACTGTTGGTGGGAATATAAATGAGTGTAACCACTATAGAAAACAGTATGGAGGTTCCTCAAAAAACTGAACAGAGAACTATCAAATGATCCAGTAATCCCATTGCTGGGTATATATCCAAAGGAGGGGAAATCAGTATATCGAAAAGATATCTGCACTCCCATGTTTATTGCAGCACTATAAACAATAGCCAAGATTTGAAATCAACCCAAGTGTCCATCAGTGGATGAATGGATAAAGAAATTGTGGTACATATACACAGTGCAATATTATATAGCCGCAAAAAAGAATGAAATCCTACCATTTGCAGCAACATGGACAGAAATGGAGAACATTATGTTAAGTGAAATAAGACAAGCATAGAAAGACGAATCTCGCATGTTCTCATTCATATGTGGGAGCTAAATATTACAAAGAATTGATCTCATGGAAACAGAGAGTAGAATGGTGGTTACTAGAGGATGGGAAGAGTGGCAGGAGGGGGGAAAAGTGGGAATGCTTAATGGGTGCAAAAATATAGTTAGATAGTTAGAGTGAACAATATTTGATAGCACAACAAAGTGACTATAATCAACAATAAGTTAGGGCATACTTTAAAATAACTAAAAGAGTGGAATTGGAATGTTCCTAACACAAAGAAATGCTAAATGTCTCAAGGTGATGGATACCCCAATTACCCTGATTTGATTAATTCACATTGTATGCCTATATCAAAACATTACATGTATCCTATAAAGATATACAATTATCATGTACCTATAATAATTAAAACTAAAAAAGAAAAAAAAAATTATATTTTATCTGAATTATTCTTGCCCACTTTTGTTAACTGCCAGTACAGCACCAGTTCCTCTTTTCTATACCAAATGTGAAACTGTTTGTATATCTCATCTCTCCTTGAAAGGATTTATCCTTCTTTGGGATTTAATTTACTTAGTCACCATGTGCAGTTCTCTGATTTGTACAAAAAAGTTATAATTTTGTAGATGATTTTCCTTTTTCTCATTACTGGAGTGAGAGTGACATTTTTTGCATCCTTTTATTTCCTAGACAGAAACAGAAGCCCAGGGCTATAGAGAAGAAATGACTATAGTTTTGTTTATTGAGCTCTTGTTACCAGCTGCTGTGATAAGCAATTTATAAACATTTATTCTCAACTTCACAGTCATATCAAATGCTAGGTATTATGCATGAAACAACAGCCTTTTTCCAGAGGCCAGAGAGTAAGTGCCAGAACAAGGATTCACAGTTAGTTTTGTCTAACTCTA
>CAUYSK010071771.1:0-13187 GCA_963575035.1 Avahi laniger | reverse complement strand
TAGAGTCTCTTTTTCTGTATCTCTCTCTCTCTCTCTCTCTCTCTCTCTCTCTCTCTCTCTCTCTCTCTCTCTCTCTCTCTCTCTCTCGCTTTATGCTTGTTGGAAGCCGAGGGATGTGGCTCTAGACACAATGTGTTTCTGCACAATCCATGGCTACCATCCCCGTAACCCACAGGTAGTTTCCTAGCTCCATAGCTCTCTTCCTTTCTACATTCCCTCTTTTCCTTTTGAGCTTAAAGCTACTTTCAGAATGAAATGCCAGTGTTGATGCGGGGTGAGGAAGAGAGGTGGGGAGGAGGGAACCACAGGGGCAGGAGGTGAGGAGGCCGCGGGGAGCTGAGAGTGTGGCTGTGACAAGAAAACAGCTGGCGCAGCTCTAAGGCAGACGTTCTGAGATTCCTGCTCGATTCCTGCTAATTCCCGTGGTTTTGTGCTCACGTGTCTCAGCCTCTTTGGCCCCACTGTGGGCTGCGGTGGCACTTGGAGGGGGTGCCCATGGGCGGTTTGTGCATCTCGAGCATCAGGGAACTTCCAGGCTCCCTTTGTCACAGCATGATCCTGTCTAGTTCACAGCGGGGGCCTTGACAGGGCGGCGTTGGGGAAAAAGCATAGAATTACAGGTGAAACATCTTCTTTTTGTCGAAAGCTAGAATCTGCCTACCAATGTGAGTCCTCTTGGCTGGGATTAGTAAAGAACTGTGACTTTTCTGTGCGGCAACTGTCTTGACTGTTTCTCCTGCACTGGTCTCGTAGGGGAAGAGAAGTTCCTAATTCTCCAGATGCCGTGGGAGTAGTTATCTGTGTTTCCTTGTCTGTCGCCATTTGTTCTCTGTGACAGAACTTATTGTGGATGCACCGTTCTGTTGTCCATCTGACTTGCCAAAGAGAACAGTTTGTCTTTGGTCTGGGATGTCTCGGAGGAGCCCTGCGCTGGCATCTTGGCTTCGGTTCTGGGACGGACCCTGCAGGTGACAATCCGCTCAAACTTTCTTTCATGGGGACCCATCAGTCAGCACGTTGGCATCTGAGCTCTCCACTCTCAAACACTTTCTGACTCTGTGCGTGATCTGTACGATGTCGCGAGGCAGTGGTCCCACCTTGCTCTCCCCTGTCTGTGGAACGTGTGGACTTTCTGCCGTGACACTGATGCTGTTTGCTGTCCTGTGTCTCATCTCTGCCACCTTCCTCTGTCTTTTGATTCCTCTGATTTTACTAATTATGGCAATAGTTGACAATTTAATATTGTTCAAAATGCATTTTGTACTGAGATGCTATTTATTTTCTTTTTAGTCATTAATTAAAATATTAAGCAAAACACAGAGCAGTTGATCTGGCACACGCCATTACCCATCTTATGCTAATGACAACACAGTGATGTTACATAATTGTGAATATGAAGCTGTAAATGCCTAATACTCTGATAATTGGATTTCACACAAAGCTCCTTGCCACCTGTTGTTCTGAAGTACATCCGATAAATGATACCTCATTACACTGCAAATTATCTTTCTGTAATCTTTGTTGGTGAGATGTGCTATGTTGCACTTTGTGCAAACACAAAGGTTTTTCCTAACTTTTGTTTATTAAATTTTATTGCTATTTTCAACATGATAATCAACTCTAAAAAGGTGTAATTGAGTTTTCTTGTCCAAGTTTTTATTAATGGCTTTTTAAACTGAGGACAGAGGAAGAAGAGAAACGGTTCCCAGTGACTTGCAAGTCAGCGCCTGCGTGTTGTCCTGCAGTTGTTTTCACTGTGCCAGCACTTGCTGTAACTCAATTCCTGTTTGAAACAGTTCTGGTCTTTAGTAACACAGCTATGTTATTTAGGGGCACATTTACATGTAATCGCACAACTTGATTGGATGATCTTTCGTCATTGTTGACATCTAGAGGTAGCTGTGGATGGGTCTCCAGCTATAACACCTGTTGGAAAGATAAGAGCTTCACGGAGCAGGTGGCCTTGAGTGTAAGCTGGGACAGCCACTGCAGAAAGGACGTTGTGGTTAGATTTTACCTCTGTCTTCCTGGTGGGTATAGGCGGGCACCCCGGCCTGTCGCCACACGCCTAGGTGCTTTGGATGAAGCTGGGTCTTCTATCGGGCTGTGGTTTTCTTGGGGCGTGTGACCTGATTCCAGCCTTTGCAACTGGGGAAGAGGTTTCCTCTCTCCTCTAAGGCAGCTGCTGGAGACGTGAGCCGCACTCTCTCCTTTGAAGTGAGCTGCAAGTCTCTGGGAGCCCCCGCCAGCCCTCCTACCAGCCCTCCTGCCATCTTGAGGTGTGACCAGCTTTCAGGTGAAGCTGCCACCACAGGACAGAAGGGGAAGAGGAAGTAACAAACAGGTGGAGGCATCTCTGGGGACCAAACCTGCTCTGGACTTTGTGTTCACGTGAAGTGAGCCTGAGTTGGCTTCTCTGTCGCTTTGTACGAGACAGGGTGAGGTTCCAGGCAGAGTTCTGGAAGGACATTGGTGGTGGCACCTCCAGACTCCTCCTCACATCTGTCTCGCCAAGGTTCTCCAGAGAAATGGAACCTGCAGCACATGTGGATTCTTGTGTCTCCACTGGCCGAGGTGGATTTGCTGCAGGGATGGGCTCACACCATCCCGGGGGCCGCAGGGAGAGGCGACGCTGTGGCTGGAGCCCGAAGAATGTCTGGAGATGAAGCCCCCAGACCCGCACCCTGTGCACAAGGCGGTGTGTGTGTGCCTGTCCCGTGGCGTGTCCCGGGAGTGTCGATGCCTGTGAGGGACAGTGGAGAGAACCGGAGTTTGTGATGTGTTGGTAGGAGCGCATCTTCCTGCCTGCCTCTACCTGCTCCACCCTTCGCACAGCCCGCAGGCGTGGCGTTAAGAGGACGAGTGCTGAGGAAAGGGCACTGCCCTGGGCTTGGGAGAAGGAGAAGTAGTGTCCTTACAGAAGGTAGTTTGGAGAGGGATCTCTTGCTGATAATGAGATGCCGATGACATTTCAATTAAATCTGTAATTACAGAGTACTGTGTTATAAAGTAATGAGATAGAAACAGATGGAATTAAATCGGCTACAGATCCTTGTACTTGGTGCGCTGAGATTTCATCGACGCTTTGATTGGGGTAGGGATAACAGATTAGCAATCAGAAGGCAGATGTGAACTAAGTTTTTAAATGGGGTTGAGACATCCGATAAAACTGTGACACTCAGCTTTGGAGTGTAGGAAAAACTGTAGCACTGTTGTGAATTCAAGGTGTAATTGTGCTTATGCTCACATACTTCTAGTAAAATTCCTATTTAAAATGTATTGATTAAACTTAATAGTTCTTTCAAATACATGTTTGTGTGTCTAAAAACTTTATTAGAGAATCTCTTATTCTTAAAACATAAGATCTCACCCCAAATTGAGGACCACTAATGCAATGCCTGGAGGAAAAATAATAGTACTTACATGAATTGATATTGTTTCAAGTGAATTGTTTTCTGTTGGTCCGTTATTTCTGAGCATAGTTTCTGTGGAGTTTTAACTCAAGTGAATGAGAACTAGGCCCAAGGTTCGTACATGTCTCTGCGAACAGGTTCCATTTCCTGTCTGTTTCTGAGGACATGGAGAAAGTGGTTAATTCCTGCCTGTTGCAAAATGGGATGATGACGCTTTGGCCGCAGGGGTCAGGTGTGGAGTGGTCGACTGCTGGGTGCCACGTAATGACAAAATGTGCTCAGTAGGATGTGTAATTTTTCATAATTCTCAGATGTGCTTTGCTATAACTTTTTCTTAGCCATAGTAGAAGATGTTCTAAATTTTATATTATTTTGAATCAAGATTACCTTTCAACCAGCAAAGTAGAACTTGAAATTTCTACATTTTCTTATCTTATTAAAGGGTCAGGAGAAAAAATATGATCTACAGTGTCTTATCTCGTAGATATCCTAATGGTTTATATTCCTTTTTAAAAGATTAAAAAAGAAAAAAGCTGAGACATTTTGGGGTTATCAGTTAAAACATTTATGGGTATCATAAATTGGGTAGGGGATATTCGATATAATATTTATGTATGTTGTAACTGGGAAAATATCATTTTGTGATTTGGAAAGTAGATTCTTATAATTTCATCTTGTTTCTTTTTATTAGGAAAAAATACCCTGTGTAAAATACAAACCTGAATCATGCTCCTCTGGGCATTTTGAAGTATGTGTGTGCACCACACATGGTGCATATGTGTTAGATTTCCTAAAACCTAATCTTTTATTTTCAAGATGAAAGAATAAATAGAAAGATAAATTGATATAAAAATTATACAGTGTGTTTTGAAGGAGGTCGAAAGCCTAAAACCTCATGGACACTGCTGAGAGTGAACCCTCCTGGAGGGGCCTGCCCCACAGGACACTCGCCTTCAGGCACAAAGTGGAGCGTTTCCTTTTCCCAGCTCCGAATTCCCACATGATCCTATGGATCTGGAGCTCTTTCTTTCTCCGCCAACTTACCAGTGGGTCGGGAATGAGATGCCCATCGTCCTGTGTGACGGTTATCTGCCTGTCTATGTTCAGGTTTGCTGTAAGTGCACGATGATGAGGATGAGGTGATGATGAAAACACAGGACGTCTGCAGGGACTCTCACTGCAAAGGAGAAATCATATCAATTTGCATTATCCACTGCGACCTGCTGCTAACGTAAACTTAAAGGAGAAGCCAGAGGAGAGCTCAGCAAAAGATCTAATGTGTCTTTGAAGGGAGATTTCAAATTTCTTCTATAAAATAAAAGCAGGATGCCATAAAAAAGGAAGAATTTTTGAACCAGAATTTATTTTTTTCCCCTCAAATCAATAAAGGCAGTGAAAAGTAGAATGGCTATTTGTAACACCTGAATTTGTAGAGCTGAACTGAGTGACCAGCCCAAAGTCGTGAAGTGTGTACCATTTGAATCACACACCTTTGGCTCCAGAAACCATGTTTGTGACACTGGTTGAGCTCATAGGATGTTTCAATTGATGTTCTTAGGACTTTACATGAATAGTTCAATCAATCCTTACAAATGCCTTATGAGGTGCGCTTTGTTTCTATCTCCATTTACACATTAGGAACAGGCGTGGGTTCTTTATGTTATTTAAGTTCTGAGGCAGTATTACTAGTAAGGGCTGGATTTTGAATTTAGACTCTGATTCAGATCCTGTGTTTTTAATCAACATGCTCTGTGGAACACCTATAAAACAAGAACAAGTAGTTATATAAAAGGACAGTTAAAAAGATTATAAAAAGTAAAGCCCTTGAAATGAAAACTCAGTAGATATTCATAGATCAGATATAGCTGAAGAAAAAATTAATGAACTAAAAGATTAAGCTGAAGAAATTTCCTGGTGTTAAGCAGAAAAAGATAAAGAGAGGACATGAGAAAGCACAGTTAGGGGATGCAATGGATAGATCTGAAAAGCAAAAAATAGGAGCTAAAGAAGGAAACAATAGAAAGGTGGTTGTCTTAGTTCATTTGTGCTTCTATAACCAAACACCTGAGGCTGGGCAATTTGTGAACAATAGAAATTTATTTCTCACAGTTCTGGGGAATGGCTGTCTAAGACCAAGGTGCCTTCAGGTTCTGTGTCTGTGGGGACTGCTCTTTTCTTCCAGGACGGCACCTGCTGCTGGGTCCACACACGTGGAAGAGCAGAAGAGAACAAGCCCCCTCCCACCAGCCCTCGTACAAGGCCTGAGACCCCTCCCTGAGGGCTCCATCTTCATGACTTAATCCCCTCCCAAAGACCTGCCCTCCCAATGCTGTCAGTTTGACAGGTCACTTTCAGACCATAGCAGTGGTGAATAAGTATTTGAGATAACATGGCTGATAATTTCCCCAAATTGAGGAAAAATACTTTCAGATTGATAGACTGTATCACTTGGTAGGCAGATATAATGATAAACAAATCCCACCTTCTGATACATCATTATAAAATTTCACAGTACCCAGGATAGGGTAAATACTGTCTCAACGACAGCAATAGATGCTTAAAGATATCTGCTGGATGCCTTGAATTCTACACCTGGTGTAAGTGTCATGTGATCCTGAGGGCAAAATAAAGTTATTTTCAGACAAACGAGGACTTGGCAAGCTCACCACACAGAGGCCACGTGGAGAGAAGTGCAAGAAGAGATCTATGAGCATGAGAAAAATGAACCTGGAAGGATGTTAGCAAAGAGGTCACAGAAATGTAAATTATAATTTTAGGTATTAATTAATATATAAGCTCTTAATTTTAGAATAAGTAAGACATTTTCCCTTCGTTTAGCAGAAACTGTCCCTGGTAGTCTACATAACAGAGTCAGAGCAGTGTGGTGGCGAGGTGAGCTTGGAGGAATGTGAACATATACTAACGTTCTTTTGTTCAAGAGGCTGTCAGAAATACTGAGCAATTAGTGGTTTTTCCAGGAAAATATACATATAGACTGCATATGTTGTAACTTTAAAGGTAGAAATCAAGTGTACAGGCCTAAAAAAGTGGAGGGTGAACATCCTACATAAGCCAGTAAAGCAGGAAAAAAGTATAAAGAAAAGCAGGGTACATGAAAAAATATGAAACATTGGGACAAAATAAACCCAATTTATCCGTAATCACAATAAATGTGAATGAGTGAAGCTCATTAAAAACAAAGATTCCCAGATTAGATTAAATACAACTTTGATTTCTCTGCTGTTTAAGACAACATGCAAAAAATGTACTGGGAGTAGACAAACTTGTGGCAAGATTTATAAAGAAAATAAAGAGAAAATTCAAGAATATACAGAATTAGAAGTGAAAAATGTGGTACAATCACAGATAATACAGTAAAAAGAAACATCTATAGAAATTTTTGCTGATAAATTTGAAAATAAAGCTGAGATGGTTGGTTTTCTTGGTGAATATAAACGATATAAATTGATTCAACAAAAGTTAGATAAGTTTAAGGGACCAGTATCTATGAAAAACTTAAAAATTTTCAAAGACCTATCTTTTTAAAAGGCACTGGCCCCAATGTTTTATAGGAAATTCTATGCTATCTTTTAGGAACTAATAATTTTATGTATCCTAAACTATCCCAGACTTAATAAGCATCGCTCTCTTTTAAAGACTGATTCCCAGAGTTGGTACCTATAGCAGAAAATGGCTAATCTCACTTAAAAACATAGGTATGAATTTCCTAACCAAAACATTGCAAATTGAATCCAGTTAGATGTTAAGTATGAGCATAAGCTTTGCTCCATAAATGCAATTATTTTAGTAACAGGATCGCTATATAGTAATGCATAAAATGAATGTATTAGAGAATAAAGCGTGGTGATATCAATAGACATTGTGGGAACTTGAAACAATATAGCAGCCATTTCTGGTAAAATTTTAAGTGAAAGAGCGATGGCAGGAAACTTCCTTGACTCGGACAGGGGTATTATAATCAGAACTCAATAGCAAGCAAGGAGTAATGGGGGAAAATCTGAAATATAAAACAGAGTAGCAATGCCAGCATCATTACTCTTATCCTATATGGTTCTGAAGTCTCTAATTAATATATTACCTTGGGAAAATACATGAGATATTAGAAATCAAGAGATTTATTTTCAGTGGAAAATGGCAGAGACCATACACAATCTATTAGATAATTAGTAACACTGAAAATGCAGAACAAATGCAAGAGCAGTAGATAAAAATAAGTAACCGTTTTACATATGACGAAACAATGGAACAACAGATCCCATTCACAGAAACAGCAAACTTCACAAAATACCCTGGAGCGAAACAGAAATGTGTAAGGTTTATAGGGAAAACAACCGTAAAACAGCTGGAAGGGATGTGAGACATTACCGAGCTCGTGGTAAGGACAGGCACTGGCGTGGCAAATGCAGTGTGAAAACGTGTCTCTTCCTGTGTGGTTGTGTGTGTATGTGTGTATGTGAATCACACGATTTCCATCAGAATCTTTTCCTGTCTGGAGGGGCAGTGAACTTGGGAACAGGGAGTTGATTAAGGGATAATGAAGTTAACCTACAAGTCTGTTAACTCACAAGACTGTTCAACACAGAGTGTTAAAGAAAATCTGACTTGTGGGAGCTCTGGTCATCTGGGGAAACACACTAAGGTTACAGGAGACAAATCAGTATGTAGATATTTTATGTGGATGGCATTTCCAAGTTAGGAAAATATGGATGATGTAGTAGATTTGTTGGGATAATTTATTATCCCTTGGAGGAAAAAACAAAATTAATTCCCACATCAAAACTAAAAAAATTATCAAACATATTAAATATCTAATCATTAAAAATAGTCACAGAAGGGATTACAGGTGGTTTACGGCTGTAATCCCAGCACTCTAGGAGGCCAAGGTGGGAGGAGTGCTTGAGCTCAGGAGTTTGAGACCAGCCTGAGCAAGAGCAAAATCTGTATCTACTAAAAATAGAAAAAAAAAAATTTGGCCAGGCATGGTGGCACATGCCTGTCATCCCAGCTGCTTAGGAGGCTGAGGCAGGAGGATCGCTTGAGCCCAGGAGTTTGAGGTTGCAGTGAGCTGTGATGATGCCACTGCACTCTAGCTGGGGTGACAGAGTGAGACTCTATCTGAAGAAAAAAAAAATAGTTACAGAAGTTCTAAAAGGAACTTTTAAAAATTGTAGAGGTGGGAAGATCTTTTTAATCACAGAAACTATTAAGGAAGGAATTGATAGATTTGGACATATAAATATTAAACCCTTTTAAACTGTTGAAAGACCATTAATGAAGTTGACGGAAGTTGACAAACTGAAAGAAAACATCTACACCCAATAGAATAAACAGTTTGACATACATAAAGAGGACTTAGAAAGTAATTAAACATTTATTCCCCTACAGAAAAAACTAAAAAAACAGTTTATACAGAACTTCATTTGCTCAATATCCATGTTAAAAGAGACCCAAACTCCATGAAAACAGTGAGAAACTTTTTTTCCACCAGAGGCAAAAACAAAAAGGTTGATCATATGTGCAGTATAAATCGAGACTGATGTTTTGGCAGCATTTTGGGCTAATAATACGCATATCCTTTGACTCAGTAATTCTACTTCTAGCACTCTTCGGCATAAAATCCCTGAAAAGCATACAGAAACGCACGCAGAATTCTTGGCAACTGGAAACAGCCCAAATGCCCAGCAATAAGGGATTTCTAGAGTTAATTGTGCCTCTTCAATGCAAGGGAAAAAAGATTAAAGTAGTTCAGTACGTGCAGTATGGAGAAATGTCGATATAGGGAGTAGATGAAGCTCGTTGAAGAGCAGGGCAGTTTGGAGAGGTGGAGGATTTTCACGGAGATGCCTGGGGGTGAATGTGCAATTCGGATTCGCAAGCACAGGAGATGCCCGCTCACTGGTTCCAAGAAACCAAGGGCTGATTTTCAGTTTGTACATTATTTTATAATGAATATTTCCCAATGTGCTTGTTATGATAAAAGCAGCTCATTTTCTTACCTTATTAGGACTATACATTTGAAAGTATTAATAATTACATGGCATTTAGTGACCTGTCTTCAAACTGAGGCTTGGTTTGAGATTTTGGTGACAAAGAATTTTCAGCAGATGCTATGCAATATACAGCATTCCTGGCCTTCCAGAAAGTTAGTACAACATGATCGTAGTTTGTGAGGGCCACAGAGAGCAGGTATAGGAGAGCGACTGACTGGTGATTGTACCAGCTGAGGTAGGATAAAGGAATGGGTACTTCTCCAGTGCGACAATATAAACAAGTCTCCTCAAAAAAACTAATGTTCCTATCTCATCTGATTCAGTTTTGGAGGACAACAGTAATTTCATGTATTAGTATGCAATGGAAAAAATGAGCAGAGAATTTTATAATTTATCTAAATTTATGTATCAGCACCTTGCTTTTTAAAAAAAACTACACTCAATTCTATGTAGGTCTATAGTACTTTTTTTCCTGGAGGGAAAATGATCAATTATTGACATTCCCTGGTACTGCTCTTTCATTTCTTAGAATCTGCTGGATTCTGTGCAGAGTCAGTCTAAGTTCTAAGTTCGCAAACACTGCTTTTATCTTCAAGTTACATAAGGAAGCATAACTCTTGGTTTAAGAGTATGGTTTCATTTCTTTGGTTTAACATTTTGAAATTGTTCAACCTATTTATTATCGTTTCAGACCCTGATGTAGAATTGAAATAACATTTTTCCTAATTATACATACTGTGTCCACTTCTGTGGCCTTATTTAAAATGCCAGACGTTACCTTTCACTCGCAGCTTGTCTTTGTGCCTGCTTAGTTCTTGCCCCATCGCCTTTCCCAGTTGGTTTGATTATTGCGTAGTCTCACTTTTCTATGTATGTTCCATATGTTTTTTCCTGTGGGGAGGTTGTTTACCCTTTTTATCATATTTTCCCCATTTCTATCCATTCCTTGTCCTAGGAGTTCCTGCCACCTGAGGCTCGGTCGTAGCGTGTGCGGCTCCCGCGGCTGCTGGTGAACACCTCTGCTCAGCCACCATGGGGACGGCTCAGGTATTGTGCAATCTGCCTGCTTCCTCCTTGCTGTGTGTGCAGCATCTCTCGCCTGCTGCCTGAGGGGGCTGGGTGCTCTGCCCGGTGGGGGGGGGGGGAGGGACAGGGGGACGAAAGACACAGCCCCTGTCAGGCCGCCGGCCTCTGGGACTTCAGGAGGGTAAGTATCTAGTGTCCTGCCCATACAAGGCTGTGAAAATTTCTTGGGCTGCACATGGAGGTGTGTTTATAAACTTCCTGTAAGTGCTGTTTGTTTTTAAGCTGTAACAAGAACGTGGTGAGCACTGGGAAATTCAGGAAGCCCCGAGAGGTGAGGAGGCAGGGTCCACGCAGGAGGGCTGTGGCTATAGCACCTCCGCTGTTAGATTGGGTGTGCTCAGGCCCATCTGTGCTGCTGTCACGTGTGCACCTGTGAATGAACCCAAACGCCTGCAGGACAGAGCTTTTCAGAGAGCTTTCACGTAGAGTCTGGTGGCCCGGCTGGGCTTTGGAGTGTGTCGGGGAGCAGGGGCCCCGTCCATAGGGCTGAGAGGAACCTTGCCGTGTCCCCAGGGCTGAGGACTGAAATAGCCGTGCACTGTGGTGCGTCTCCAGGGCACGTCCAGGGAGCCCAACCCTGGAGTATGCACTCACGGCCTCCAGACACGGTGCAGAGTGTTTGCAAACACGGCTGTCACTGTCCACTCTCCCCGGTGCCAATGCACAAATCGGATAAGGAGCTGAAGCTTCATGAGTGGAGGCATCTCATTGGATTTGTCAAAGGGAAGAGGGGATTATATATAGTGTTAATATAATCACATTTCTTACTCCAGAAGAGATTTGGGTTGATGAAAGATGTCAGAATTTCAGGTGGGCCCTTACTGTTGCCTGATAACCTTCCCAGTTTCTTTCTTTCCTTGTATGTCTCACTCAGTGGCAGCTTCACATGTTCTCTTGGGATTCTAATACTTTCTTATGACGTGATAGTCTCAAGAAAGGGTGTTGATTTCAGGTTGCTAGATAAAGTCGTCACAGCAGGAACACGAGGCCCTTTCGTGATCGGGAGGTTTGTATCCTGCTTTTGAGGAGATATGGGATAAGCTCTTGCTTGCTTGTTGGATTTTGGATTTCTACTTCCCCGCTGATTTAGCAAAGAGTTCACAGCGCTCTTGTCAACTCTTCAATAAAACTCCCTGCAACTCGCAAGGGGCAATTGTGTATTTGTAACACAAATTAGTAGTTAGGTTCTTAATGGCAAAGAACAAAATTCACTCTGGTGTGTTTAAGCAGAAAAGGAACTTGTTAAAGGGCTATCAGGCGTCTCACAGACCTTTGACGGGGCTGGATGGAAGGTTCCAAACCCTGCCAGCACTCCCAGGCCCAGCTGGAGACCGAGGCTTCTGCGAGTTTCTGCTCAGGGTGTGGAGACAGGGCAGAGCACAGCACTGCCTGTGGCTGCCGGAGGGGTTGAGGATAATCTTTTGTTGTTGATGTTTTCATTTTGTCTCACACTTGGGGAAGGGTCATTCACTGTATGGGAAGCTGTCAGAAGTGCAGCGAGGTTCCAAAACATTGGGCGGCCGATGGGCATCCCTGGAGTCCAGCCCTGGGAGCCATTGCCTGGCCATCCTTTTGTCCTCACATCATCCGATAACGACAACAGCTCCCCTTGTGAGACGCAGCTGTCCCCTGTGAAATGAACATACATGTCTTCATCCAGGAGGGGCATCTGCAGGCCGAGTCATTCCTGTGCTCCGCTGAGGCTCTGGGGATGCCATCTGTCCCTCCTCTCTGCTCTTCCCGACCCCAGAAGCTGCCGCGGCAGCCTGTACACCAAGTGGTAGATGTAGGTGGAGCCGGCACTCCCTGTCGGAACTAGGTCACATGTTGGTTTAATTTTCATATATAAATATATACATGACACAGCAAAGAAAAATGGGGGGAGCTAGTGTAGATATAGTATTTGGTCTTCATGACTTCCTTCCTGCACCACCCACCTGCGCTCCCTCTGCCCTGCCTGAAGGCAGAGCCACATCTCCTGGCTACCACCCTGCCTGCTCCTCCATCCTAACCAACCCCACAAGGTGACTCCACTGCTCAGCTCCTACCCAGAACCAACCATTTCTTCTCGCAGAGTCACCAGAGGCTTTGCCAGTACCACAGCTGACATCTTCAAACAAACACGGCAGTGCCTACTCCACAGGCACTTTGAAAAGAAAAAGAATGGGGAAAAAACACTTTAACATAAGTGTTTATAAAAAAAAAAAATCAATGGAAAGGAAGAGGGATAGAAGAAAATACCACAGCCCCAATTAGCATTTTTCCTCAATACAAAGATAATCTGCTATTAGAAAATGCAATAGTATCATTTCTCAGTAAATGATACTACAGTGGCTGGTAACCAGTGAGTGGCAGAAGTGAAAGAACCTTGACTTTGTAGAGAGACCAAAACAAACCCAGGAGGACTCAGCTACAAATGTGAAAAATAAAATAAAGACGTGATCGCTAGGCCAGGCACAGTGGCTCACGCCTGTAATCCTAGCACTCTGGGAGGCCGAGGCAGGTGGATCATTTGAGCTCAGGAGTTCGAGACCAGCCCGAGCAAGAGCGAGACCCCCGTCTCTACCAAAAATAGAAAGAAATTAATTGGACAACTAAAAATATATAGAAAAAATTAGCCAGGCATGGTGGCACATGCCTGTAGTCCCAGCTACTTGGGAGGCTGAGGCAGTAGGAT